>JARFJB010002121.1:3330000-3615000 GCA_036346205.1 Vesta saturnalis
TTAATGTGTAAATGGTACATCAAAACTTCACGCTTGTATAATTAACTTTAAGGGAGCGAAAATTTAGAACCTCGTATTTGTTTGAACCGTAATAAGGAAATTTATTATTGAAAGTGTAAAATTATAATAAGAATAGAGCAGTTGACCTGGTCAGTGTAATTTCCGCTTAAGTAATTATCGTATATTTCATTCATTTGTGTTACCCCGATATATATTGTGAACATTTATCTAACTTACTTAATATATGTATGTAGTTTAATGCATTCTTGGGCTTTATTTTGTAATCTACCCCTTGGTCAGGAAACTTGGTGTTTTAAATTACAAATATAATACGTGTTAGTGAGGATCAATTTTATTGATGAAATGTTATTTATTTTGAAAGCGCTCTATGTGCATCCATTTGACATAACGAATTAGAACTTTATATATATATATATATATATATATATATATATATATATATATATAAATCTTGATGAAAAATGGGTTAATGTGACAACATATTGAAACATTTTACTAAAAAAAAATTGTTTAGCACTGATGATTTTTAGCAAATCCTAAAGAAAATAAAAATTCATATTTTACCGCTAATACCATTAAAGGAAAATAAAAAAAGATTTTATTTTAAAAATAACTTTAACTGAAGTACATAAGTTTCATATTAAATTAGTCGAATTTCTTGTGCAACAAACACTTAAGGAACATCAATTTAATTAAAAATGTGGGAAAAAGAACATGATTACAGTTAACTACGCGACCAGACGGTATTTTTTAATTTATGTTCATTAAGTGTTTAGTTGACAAGTAATTCGACTAATTTGATATCAAATCTAGTTCAGTTAAATAAGGTTATTTTTAAAATAAAATCATCATTTTTGATTTTCCTTTAATGGTATTAGGGGTAAAATATGAATTTTTATTTTTATTTTTTTTTGATTTGCTAAAAAATCATCCGTAGATCCTAAAAGCTTTATTTAGCAAAATTTTGGATATTATGTGAAATTAACCCATTTTTCAACAACAATAATACATTTTTTTAATTCTCGCTAAATCGATGATCGCATAACAAAATAGTTTTTTTGGTTATCGGACATGCAAACAATCCCCAGTTTTTGAAAAATTTTATACCCAACTTTATGGCGGACCCTGTATATATATATATATATATATATATATATATATATATATATATATATATATATATATGTTTCTATTTAGATTTCCACAAGTATTCATGTTTAAATAAGACAATTTTTCTTTAAAACTTGTGTAAATAAACGTAAAATTAATTCAACGTTTCGGGAACGTCCTTTGTTCCCTTTGTCAAGAATTTATTTGACAATTACAGAAATTGAAATAAGGTAACTATTTTAACAAGTACAAAATATGAAACAAGGTAACTAATTTAATTTTAATCTGGACGAGTGTGTTTGACTTCGGGTAGTTGGTCTAGTATGTGATGTAGAAGGTGCAGAAGTGGGGACGCCTGGAATAGTTGCAGCATAAGTGTTTGAAATTGCTGGAAGATTTGGAGTTGGTTGAAATGTAGAATCAACTTGTTTAATGATATTCTTCCAAATTTGTGGCATTCTAGAAGTGTCATCTCGTTTATTGAGGGCGTTTGGTCTTCTTTCAATTTCAACTGCTTCTCTAATAATTCTTGCTTGTAAGGTATATAGAGGTGCAATTAAACGGATATTGTTGGTATTAATTTGGTGTCCTGTATCTAAATGATGTGTAGCTAAAGACGATGAAGGATTGTGCTGTTTAATTGCTAGTTGGTGTTCATCGGCTCTCGCATATAATATTCTGTTAGTTTGTCCTATATAAGTTCTTCGACAGTTGTTGCACGGTATCTCATACACTCCTTGGCTTTCATTAGGAACTTTGTCTTTGGGGTTTCTTAAAAGTTGGGACAAAGTTGAATGTGGTTTGAATACCGGTCTGAAGTCGTTTTTGGGAAATTTCTTTGCTATTCTGTCTGTAATTCCCTTTATATAAGGTAGAATAACAGGAATCTTTCGTTCATTGTTTGACAAGCTATTATTTCTTGGTCTTCTTATTTCGTTGGTAATTTTCAATATTTCTTGATCTTTGTATCCATTTTGAACTAGTATTTTATTAATAGTCTTCATCTCTTCCGTTCTAGAATTTTGGTCAGATAAGTGGTAAGAGCGGTATATCAAGGATTTCATAACGCTACGTAATTGACCAGGATGGTGATGCGAGAGAGAGTTCAAGTATCTATTCGTATGTGTTGGTTTTCGATAAACTTTGTGTGTAAATTTACCATTAGGAAGTCTTGTTATTAGGGTGTCCAAAAAAGGGAGTGAATTATTTTCTTCAACTTCCATAGTAAATTTAATGTTGTCGTGAATGTTGTTAATATGTCCTAGAAAATGGTTCAAGTTTCCTTTTCCATGGGGCCAAACTACAAATGTGTCGTCAACATAACGAAACCAACATTTAGGTTTTAAATCTGCAGAATTTAAAGCAATGGTTTAAAATGTTCCATATATACATTCGCAAAAGCTGGAGAGAGTGGCGAGCCCATAGGTGTTCTTGAATTTGCTTGTAGAATTGTCCTTTGTATGTAAAATAGGTTGAGTGCATGCAGTGGTTTATCAATTTGAGTATGTCTTGGTTTATTGAGTGTTTTTCTTCTAGAATTTTCATCGTGTCTTCAATAGGTATTTTGGTGAAAAGTGACGTTATGTCGAAGCTAACTAAAATGTCATTTGGAGCCAAGGGTATAATTTTGAGTTTGTGTAGAAAATCATAAGAGTTTTTGATGTAGGATACAGCATTTTCACAAATCGGTTGAATAACTTTGGCTAGATAACGAGCAAGGTCATGAGTAGGAGAATTGAATGCACTGACGATAGGGCGTAATGGCCAGTTTTCCTTACGTATTTTTGGGAGTCCGTATATTTTGGGGATTCTTGAACTCTGCTCTCTTGGAATTAGTTTCTGTTTTGTTTCTTTGTCTAATTTTGTAGAATTAATGATAGATTTTGTTGTTTTTCTATGTAAGTGGTAGGATTGCACTGATTTTTCTTATATTCTGAAGAAGTTAGCAGTTCAGACATCTTATGGTGATAGTCTTGAGAGTTGACAATGACAGTAGCGTTTCCTTTGTCAGCAGTATTAATTAGTAATTAGTATTAATATTTGGTCGTCATTTTCATTTGGTTTAACATTTGGAGGTCTTGTTTGGTGATATTTTGTTTGGGAAGTTTGCAGTTCTGAAGAATGTGTGCTACGTTGAGTCTAATTTCGTCAGCTACCGTAGATTCTGTATCTTTTAAGGCGTATTCTACGTTGGTGATGATGTTTTCTACGGAATCCGTTTAGGAGTGATGGCAAAATTAAACCCTTTACCTAAAACATTTAGAATATTATTATCAAGTTCTTTGTCACTTAAATTGTGTACTGTCCTTAACGTTTCTACATTATTTGCCTGCGATGTATGAGACAGACGTTCAAATTTTTGTTTCTGTCGGTTAGTTTTTATCATCAAGGACGATTCTACAGTAATTTCAATGAGACGATCCACCGTATCGAATATGAAAGGTGTATTTTGATAGCATGTAAAGTTTGGAATGTGTCATAAAGGGTACGGTTGAGATAGTTAAGTTTAGCCCTTTCATTGGCAATCGCTTTTCTTAAAAGGGCAAGGCTTGTTTTGAATAAAATCAACGAAATAAGAAGACCAAGAAATAATAGCTTGTCAAACAATGAACGAAAGATTCAAACTGTTACTTCTACCTTAGATAAAGGAATTACAGATTAGAATAGCAAAGAAATTTCCAACGACTTCAGTACCGGTATTCAAACCACAGTTCAACCTTATGTCCCAACTTTCTAAGTAATCCAAAGACAAAGTTCTAATGACAAAGAACAAGGAGTGAGATACCGTGCAACAACTGTCGAATTAACTTATATAGGACAAACTAACAGAATATTATATGCGAGCCGATGACACAAGCATTTAAAGCACAATCCTTCATTGTCTTATTTACACATCATTTAGATACAGGACACCAAATTATATACCAACAATATCCGTTTAATTGCACCTCTATATACGCTGGTATCAGATTATTAGAAGCAGTTGAAATTGAAAGAAGACCAAACGCCCTCAATCAAACGAGATGACACTTCTAGAATGCCATAATGTTGGAAGAATATGGTTAAACAAGTTGATTCTACATTTCAACTCCAAATCTTACAAAATTCAAGACTTATGGCTTGCAACTATCTCTAGGCGTCCCCAAACTTCTGCACCTTCTACATCATATAGACCAACTACGAAGTCAAAACACTGTCCAGATTAAAATTAAATTAGTTACCTTGTTTCATATTTTGTACTTGTTAAATAGTTACCTTATTTCAATTTCTGTAATTGTCAAATAAATTCTTGACAAAGGAACAAAGGACGTTCCCGAAACGTTGAATTAATTTACGTTTATTTACACAAGTTTTAAAGAAATTGTCTTATTTAATATATATATATATATATATATATATATATATATATATATATATACTTTGAATCATTACTACGCTGGTGTTCTTTATTTTTGACGCAAAGGACATTAATCAAAGTATATTACTTTGCTTGAAATAATGTTGACACTGGTTAGAAATTATTGCATTTATTTTACTAAAAATTAAGATTTTGGTTGAAGTTCTGCTACTCCCCAAACTTTGTTATTGTTTAGCAACACAGCTGTGTATTGTAACGATTTCACGATCACCGGTATCACAAATTTGATAGAAACCGAAAATTCGTAAGTTCACTACTTGCTAGCGCAGTAAATACACAATTCTCTTTGTAGTGAAGGCTACATATCTAAATAATATATGTTTCAAAAATACACGGCAAAAATTTTAGAGCACAGACCTTACGTTAAAAGTAAAAAAAGTCCTAAGAAGATGGCTTTCAAAAACTGGTTTTCGGTTTACAGCTCGAGAACGACTCCAGCTATAGCAATCAATATTGGGGCATAAATTTTACTCAATAAAGCCTTGTTTGAGATCACTGAGCAAAGTTAACTTTAATCAGGTGGTCCGTGCCAGGGGGTAATTGGGTAAATTGTCCCCGTTTCTCTAACACAGATTTTTTCTATTTTGATACCAGATTATGGTTCACCCTTATAGTTGTATGGTCGATCTTTTGCAATGCTCTTAAAGCACGGAGATTTTAACCGGATATCGTTCCAAATCCCTTATAGAAAAACTTTCAAAACTATTGATCGTAGGTTACGGCAAACAGGTTAAGGGTGTATTTTATTTGCTTCTCTTTAATCATTTTGATAGGTTCGTTTAACGTATCCGTTGCTAATCGTGGAAGATTAGGAACGGCAAGAACACCCCAATATAAAGAAGCTGTCTTACGTGCAGTAGAAGAAAATCCAGACTCCAGTACGCGGCAAATTGCCAATCATTTTGAATCGTCAAATTCATCAGTATGGCGAGTACCTCAGAAACAGTTGTTGAATCCGTACCACGTTCAAAGGGTACAAGCATTGTCACCACTTATTCAGTTCTTCCTCGGTTAGAATTCGCCCAATGGTTATTCAAAAATGTCTCAAAAATCTTCAGTTCAAAAATTTGTAAATTTTTGTAAGTTTCGCAAATTTTCATAATACGTATGTTTGGGTTAACGAAAATCCCGATGCTTTTTGAATCTCGCCATCACCAACGATTTAATTTAAATACATGGGCTGGTATTGTAGACGATTATTTCAAAGGAGCGTTTTTTGTTCCACCAAGATTAATGGGGAAACCTATCTTCAGTCTTCAAAATTATTTACCAGAATTACTAGAAATGTCACCCTTGTGCTCGGAAACAAATTGTGGCTAATGCATGATGGGGCACCCTTTCATTTCAGATTAGATGTAAGAAATTACCTTGATCATAGATTTGGTGAAAGATTGATTGGACGAGGTGGACCTCACTTATGGTCAGCAAGGCCATCATCCTTTAGGTATCTTTAGATACCTAAAGACGATCGTTTATCAAAGGCCGGTAGCAAATGTGGACGAATTAAGACAAATAATTATTATAGTCAGTGAGCAAATTAGAAGTACACCTGGTATCTACCTTTGGGTGACACATTCGATAATGAGACGAGTCAGAAGATATGTCGAAATGGGATGTGATCATTTCGAACACTTTTTATAAATTATAACAATTGTACCGGTTATTTTTTGCTTGTTACAACAAAAAAACAACTCTTAATGAACTTAATTTATTATTGTAACAAAAGCTATGGTTATAGAAAATGTTTTCTTATGTTTACGTCAGAGATGCATTTCAAAATGTTTGTTCCATTTTGCTTTAGACTTGAACTCATTGTTTACCCTGTCTTATTTTGTTTTTGCCCATTTATTAAGAAACGGTGATATTTAAGGATTCTTACTAAGAGTACCTCTTTTAAGTAATATGTATGGTTGAATCATAATCTGGTGTCAAAATAACAAAAAATAGAAGTGTTAGAAAAATGGGGCCAAATTTACACAATTAATTACGGAACTATGAAGCGAAAACTAGTTTAGGGAAGCGATGTTCAAATGGTTCTAGCTCCCTGAACAATCTATTTTGGACCCGTGTTCTCAGGAACCATTTTTCTTATTGCCACGTAAGGTATACGCTTTAAATTTATGAACATTCATAGAAATAAACGATTAAATAATCCAAAAATCGGAAAGAATAATAGTGATTATCTCTTTGTTTGTAATAATCCGGTAGTTTCTTCACTATACGAAATTAATTTATGTGTGATAAATTAAAAGAGATTTGATGTGATTTCAATAATGTAATTGGAATACAATTACTAGGGAGTTCAAATTTCTAATAAATGCTATAGGAATTAAATTCTGATTTAATCACGGAAACTATTAAAAATAATATGGATGTCTATTGGTATTATTTTGTTCTGTATATATGTAGGTATATGTCTTTTATTTATTTTACATTATTGCATATACTAATAATAAACTAATTAAGATTATCAGTAATAATAAGAATAAATAAACATGTACAAATAGTAACAACTAACCTTAAATAAAATTAGTATAACTATATTATATAAAAAATCACCGTCATCCCAATTTCGATTATTCACGGAAAGTACTAATGCTTCCATCGTTATATCTTTTTCTTGAAACCATCACTCGAATACTATTTCTTCAGTATGCAATATGGTCTTTTACCAAGATTCACTATCACATTTATACGACTCCTCCCACATGCGATATCACAATAGCTTTTTATTAACCACCATAGCCTTTGTGTTATCCACGACATATACGATTCTGTCGTGTTCCGGTATGCAAGATTATCAATCTTTAACCATATGAAGAATAATTCGAATTTCTCCCACTTTTGGCAATATCGTCTTAATCCTCTAGTAAACACCTACGTTTTTATTTAACAATGCAACTGATAGAGGCGATGACGACGTCATATTATGTGTATATGAGTCCCGGGCTATATCTCATAAATGAATACAGATATTCGAATGGGACAAACACTAATCCATACCATTCCCAAGACACTTCAACAAGACGTAGAAAGAATCATCTCCTAAATATTTACCCCTTAGTGGCATCCCCTAACACAAATTTTTAATAGCACCCTGTATATACTTTTATAATTTTGGATTCAGTTCTCCATAATCTATTCAATAGGTTGCCACATCTCGACCCTTTCTTAATGATGTAGAAGAATTAAAAGACAACATAAGACAGACATGTGACCTAATTACTTTTGCAATCATTCATGCAACTTGTACCAGAAATATACTTACACGATTCGAAATGTGTGTTGCAGCAGGTGGACTGCAATTCGAACATTTAATGTAAATAATGTTAATTCTTTAATTGCTATTTTTTTCACATTTATTTTTATTGTTAATTTAATGCTAGCTTGATTAAATAAACAAAAATAAATACACAGGACTTCCTTGATTATTTATCAGCATAATAAAATCATAGAAACCTTGCTTAACAATAAAAAGCAATTAAGCATTTTGCTCGATTATTTCTGAACCGATTTTGAAAAACTTATTTGATAGATGGAGAACTTAATCCAAAATTATGAAAATATATACATGATGCTTTTAAAAATTTGAAAGTTAGGGGAAGCCACTAAGGGGTAAATATTTAGGGGATGATTTTCTCTGCGTGATACTGAAGCAGGAATGGTATGGATTAGTTTTTGTCCTATTCGAATATCTCTATTCATTTATGAGATATAGCGTGGGCGATTAGTCTGGGACACCCTGTATATATACATAATTAAGCTATGATTAAACGTTTTGTTTGCAATGTATAATAATGATTTATTACAGTCTGCAAATAGTAACGATTATAAACGCAAAAGATGAGAATTTTGTACCCAAAGGATTACTTTGAAATAGAACACCGTTTCACCAGAACATCGCGTGAACACGTTTGACCAAAAGTTCAGCTAACTCTTCTTTTAATACAGAAACAGTTTGTTTTTGTTTGAAAATTCTAAAACCAAATGAATAATTATTTAATCGTAATTAAAAGTGAGGTTATATTTTATACGAAACGTGGTCGCAATTCCATCTCTTTGTGTACGAAGTGATTATAATTTTGATATTCTCTATAATAAAACCTTAATTATAGAAAAATTTCCAACGATTGTTGTAAAGTAGGAAATCCTAATCACCTTGAGTTCGTTTGTTGTTGAAAAAACAACAGTATTCAAAATTGTGCTCATGCACTTCATGAGCTGCAATATGCAACGGCTAACACTACTCCTGGTATCCTCAAATGGTAGCTCGATAATGTGGAACATGAAAAGCACTTTGTTGTGAAGATGATACTGGATATTTCGAAAAAGTGTTATATTCAATTTACTAAAACTATTAACGCCACGATTACGTCTTATGCTGTATAACAGTAGTTGTACTAGTAATTAATGACAAAGTTATGCTTGACTGTCATCGAATGAAAAAAATGCTTCAAAAAATTCTGTTTTGCGAGAAATTGAAACTATTGGAATATTAATGTGTACAAAAATTAATGTGTTTTATCCTTCTTTTGTAGAGAGCAAAGATTAGCAAGTCGATGGCAATATGGGTTGAACACACACTCTCGAAAATGTGGGCAAAAAAATACACTTCGCACTTCAATTATTTATAACTATTTATTTCCAGGAAATATCAATTTTGAACACAAAAACTATGGTACTTATATATTTTAGGTCTCGAAAAACGTAAAAAAATATTAGTAGCACTAGACAACTACAAATTCTAGTAGAAAATGGCACTAGTATCGCGTATTTCCACCTCTAGCATGAATTATAGCTTCTATACTCCTCGGTATGCCGCGTATGAGGTCTGCAATATATTCATGGGAAGATTTTCCCACTCCTCTAAAAGTGAAGCATCGAGTTCTTAAAGGTTACGAAATGGTCGATGGTGCCATTTTAAAGCTTGTTCTAGGTGGTCCCAGACATGCTCGATAGGGTTCATGTCTGGGCTTCGTGGCCACTGTAGGACTGGCAATTGAACTTCTTGTAAGTATTGTTGCACAATTCCTGCGATGTGGGGTCTTACGTTATCGTGCATGAAATGCAATTTTCTTCAACAAAGGGCGAGCTCCTGTTAGTCAAGATCCGAGTAATGGTACCAATACTGTACGGCCCTGTAAAGAGATGCGTCCCCATACTATCACAGATACTCCACCGAAAGGGACACGTGGACGAAAGTGACAGACAGAATAATGTTCGCCCGGTCGTTTGTATACCGGCATACGTCTATCAAAAGCCCATAAATTAAATCTCGACTCAACAGGAAAGATGGCATTGCTCCATTGGTCTATGTTCCAAGCGGTGCGTTCACATGCGAACTGTAGTCGGGCTACCCGGTGCTCTCTGGTGAGATGTGGACCTCATCTTCTCGAAGACGGTTGCGAATAGTTTGTACAGAAAGTTGTACATTCTAGATATTAAAAGTTCACTCTTGAGACAGTTTGCCGTGAAATGACGGGTACCCAAAGCAGTTATGCGATGAGAACGGTCATCTCGTCGGGTAGTAGCTCTCTTGCGACCTTGCCCAGGTCTTCTTCTATAGTCCTCAGTTCCCCTAAGTCGCGCTGCTGCTCTACTTAGGGTTGATAGCCGTACTCCAATGAGTCTAGCTACATATCTCATGCTACGGCCATCTTCCAACAATGTAATACATCGCACGGTTTCTTCATACGTCAAATGTAAAGACGCACGTTGTTGAACATTCATAATGACGATTTCACCAAAAATTGAACTGAGAAAATTAATAATAATCTAAGTAATTTGATGTTGCACTATTATGTTCTGCAATTATCTAACAGCAGGTAGTGAAACGATTGTTTTTTTTTTGCATTTTGCTTAGATATCACCATGACAATGTCAAACAAGTTCATTTTACCCATTTAATAAAAAACAGTAAATTTACATTGTGATAATCACTCATAAATGGATAATATTTGGGTGTTGCGATAATTGTTGTGCGGAGTATATAAACTTAAATTATTATTATTATTATTATTTTAATTAAATGTTAACTTATATACGATTTAAGGTCGATTACATTTGCTGTAATCAGTAATCGCCGGCGATTACTTTTTAGAGAGTAACTAATAAGTAATCGGTAATATATTACAATTTACGTGTAATTTGTAATCGTTTTCGAATTAGTAATCATGATTACCGCACTCCTAAAAAAGCACGATTATTTTGTGTACTCGAGATTACTTTGTGTAAATCACGATTACTATGTGTAAGCATATTTTGAATTTTCTATTTATGCTGGATACTATAGCATACTTGATTACACAAGACTATATCACATTATTCACATTTTCCAAAATTTAAAATTTCCTACTAATCTGCCATTCTGCCTACTGCGAAGCTTTGAGTGGACTCGCCTATGATCCCTACCCAGCCAAGTTACCATTTGGCCTCTTTCAGATTACATTCACTACCTGTCAAATTTTTTCTCCTACCGTCGCAGATAAATTAGCTGTAAAATTGTATTTTAAAACTATACTATAATATAAATGTATAAATGATCAGATCAGAGCATGACCATACAAGTTTATATTCAAAAAAAACTCGGAAATTGGTACGTAGTGCAGTGCGCATAGAGGATGTACAGATTACAGAACGAGACACGACAGGTGGGGGTGGGGGTTCTTTTAGTTGCGCGAGTCGGGTCAGTGTTAAACAGAGAAAGTATACGGAAAAAATAAATACAAACAACGTTAAACGCTGTTTGCAGAGTACGAATTTGGTCTGGGGGTTATTTTTGAGTGGTCATGACTCTTTCTGTTATCTGCCTGTAATATGCTAAAGAGGCTAAATTGTTATATGAAGAAAGTTTATCTCAAAGGTCACGGGTATGACATCAGACTTAGCGCAAGTAACCTGGTATGACTTAGAATTAGATGTAAATATAACATTCCCCAAGTACCCAATAAAGTAATCGTTTGTAGCATAATTTTCAATAAATAATTTTGTGGGAATACTAGACGAAGTAATTTAAATAAATAAGAAAAAAAGAGTGATTAGTATGAAGGTTACTCAAACACTTCTAAAATTTTGTTGGCGTATCACACATCTTACTTAAATGGCTTTACAAATTAGTTTAAACAGTAATTATAAGATTTTAGTTTAATTGAGTGGAAGAGTTATAAAGCTATTGAAGATTAAAATTAGTTTTTAACGTAATTTAGTTTATAATTAAAGGAGTATAGATTAACACTGAATTACGAACTTGTTTAATTAGTAGGAGAAAGTCAGAAAAGTTAATAATTAAAAGTACCTTATGCAACGTTAACATAATGAGTAAATAAAGTGAAATAAATGCAGACATATAAAAACCTTGTAAATAAACTAGGATACACTCAAAAATTTTAATTTTGAATAGATTTCAGTGCAAATTTGTTACATATTTAAAAACTAATTAATAAAATAATAAATTAAAGTACGTTATTATGAGATCTACAGAAATTAAGCTGTATATTTCCTTATTTGAAGATAAACTCATTAACAGGTTTTTGTTTCTCAATGATTTCCTTTTAATTTATGTTCCTAATGAAGTTTTGTTTTTCTCCCACTAATTATTTTTACATGTACTTTAATTGAAATGCTTTGTCTTAATTATAGGACATACGATCTAAACACTTTCAAACCGCGATTCGTTTATGTCACATACAATTTTATTAGATTAATGTGTTGTGACTAACATAATTGAAATTATGAGAGAATTTCGATGTCGTATTAGCGCTTTTATTCAAGCACTACGATCGAACATGCAACTTTGTCGTTTTTATGCATGTTATATGACGAACACGGAAAGAAATTTTTTACATAACCCCGCGGGTGGTGAACTATAAAACCTACACTGTGCTTTAAAACGTAGGTTCAATTTAGGCACATGGGTTAGAAGGAGATGCAAATGTGCATCGGCATGTCTTTACATAAATGGCAAATATCGTATTAAGATCATTACATAGCGGTACTTCAAAATTTTTTACTTATGTCGTTTTTAAAATGTTATAAACTTAACTAAATTAAATTGAATAAATTAATTCATTATGACGATATAAATAATTAAATTCCTAAAAGTACCGGACAAAGAAAAACAATTTCTGACGAGCCGGAATACCTACATAAAAAATTCAAATTGTGATGACAGTGATTAGGGAATTTCCTAATTATTTGTGTACAATTATAGTTAATAATTTTTTTGAAATACAAAAAACTGTGAAATTTCAGTTTTTGAATTGTGTGAAGCAAAGTTCATCTTTTTTGAGTACAATAATTGAAATCTAAAACGCTTTTCAAAACCAAAAAAACCTTCGAATTTCAATTTTCTAAACTGGAATTTTTTTGTGTACAATTAAACTTAAAAGTTACAAAAATAACTGAAAATAATAATTGTCCATTTGTAAAAAATATCATAATTTAGTGTTTTAGCGGCTTGTTCAAGGTTCTGAATTAAGGAATAAACCGTAAGCAATTAGATAGTAAAAGGATTTTATATAAATTCTATATTAATATTTTATGTAGGTATTCGAGCTCATCAGAAATTGTTTTTTAATTGTTTAGGTACTTTTAGGAACTTAATTGTTTATGTCGTCATAATGAATTAATTTATGCATATTTCAAATAAATGAGAATTATTTAATTCCATTTAGTTAAGTTGCCACGTGACTAACTACCACACGGCACAATCCGGGATAAATGAGTGAGCTCGGCTAAAACTCAATCAAACGGTCCGAAGACCGCAGAGCACTCGGATTACATGGGTGTTTTGGAGGTATCGATAAAGCAGGTTAAATTAGAATTTGGTTAGTGAGAAAAGAACAGAAATAGGCGCCACAAGCTTTAAAGAAAGAAGAAAAAAAAGGTTCTTATCCCTTGGAAGAGGGAGGGAGTCTGCAAAGCTTGAAACAGGGAGTAATAGGCATAGTAACAATTCCCTCAACAAACGTAAATTTATTTCTCTCCTTAAATTCCCAACTAAGGAGGTAATAAGCCAAACGTTATTGTATAGTTATATAAATATATGAATGGTAAATAAAATAAATTATACACAGTATATATATATATATATATATAGATAGAATATATATATATATATATATATATATATATATATATATATATATATATACTATCTGCAAAACCACAAAATACAAGTTAAAATGAGCTTGACGAGGGCAAGTCGTGAGCTTGTACTTACGCCCCAGTACTTTATAATTGATCGTTATAATACCAAAATTTCCAAACACGAAAATGAAAACGAAAAATTCGCAAACACGAAAAATGAAAAAATCGTAAACACGAAAAACGAAAAACGAACAACTCGCAAACACGAAAAATCGCACACGAAAAATGAAAAACGAACAATTCGCAAACACGAAAAATGAAAAACGAAAATTTCGCAAACACGAAAAATAAAAACGAAAACTTCGCAAACACGAAAAATAACAAACACACAAACACGCAAAGTACGAAACAACGCAAACACGAAAAGTGAAAAACGAAAAATTCGCAAACACGAAAAAATGAAAACACGAAAAATGAAAAACGAAAAATTCGCAAACACGAAAAATGAAAAACGAAAATTTCGCAAACACGAAAATGAAAACGAAAAATTCGCAAACACGAAAAACGAAAAAATCGTAAACACGAAAAACGAAAAACGAACAACTCGCAAACACGAAAAATCGCAAACACGAAAAATGAAAAACGAAAAATTCGCAAACACGAAAATCGCAAACACGAAAAATGAAAAAAGGAAATTTCGCAAACACGAAAAATGAAAACGAAAAATTCGCAAACACGAAAATGAAAACGAAAAATTCGCAAACACGAAAAACGAAAAAATCGTAAACACGAAAACGAAAACGAACAACTTGCAAACACGAAAATCGCAAACACGAAAATGAAAACGAAAATTCGCAAACACGAAAATCGAAACACGAAAAATGAAAAGAAATTTCGCAAACACGAAAATGAAAACGAAAATTCGACACAACAATCGAAAACGAAAAATCGAAACACGAAAACGAAAACGAAAATTCGCAAACAGAAAAATCGTAAACACGAAAAGAAAACGAAAAATTCGCAAACACGAAAACGAAAATCACAAAAATAAAACGAAAATTCGCAAACACGAAAATCGAAAACAAAATTCACAAGCACGAAAAAAATCGCAAACACGTAAATAACAACGAAAATTCGCAAACATAAAATCGAAACACAAACAAATACGAAACAATGCAAAACACAAATGCACAGGAACAATACAAACACAGAAAATCGAACACAAAATCAAACACAAATACAAGCACGAAAATTCAAACACGACAAAAACGACAAGCAAACTCGACATGTAACATACAGACAAACACAACACAGAAACAGACGCAAACACAACACAACAATCAGAACAGTCAAAACACAAAACGAAACACAACAAGTAACACACACAAACCGCAAAGGACGATAAACGCAAGCACAAATACATGAACACCACAGACAAAATTCCAAACACGAACAAGCAAACACGAAAAAATCACAGACAGCACGAAAAATCGCAAACACGAAAAACGACGAAAATCAAACACGAAAAACGCAAAACGAAAATCGCAAACACGAAAATCGAAACACAAAATTCACAAACACGAAAACAAACACGAAAATGAAACAAGAAAATCAACACAAAACGAAAACGCAACACGAAAACGAAAAGAAATCGCAAACACGAAAATCGTAAAACACAAATTCACAAACACAAAAATCGCAAACACGAAAAAAAAACAACACAAAACGGCAAGTACGAAAAAGCAAACACGAAAAATCGAAACACAAAATGCAAAACGAAAATTCGCAAACACGAAATAACAAAACAAAAATGAATAACGAAAATCGCACAAGAAATTCGCAACACGAAAAATCGAAAATGAACGAAAATTCGCAAACACGAAAAACGAAAACGAAAATTCGCAAACACGAAAATTCGTAAACACGCAAATTCACAAATACAAAAAAAAAACGAAAACGAAAATCGCATACACGAAAAATAACAAACACAAACACACAACTATTTACACGCAAGGCATTTGTCTATTTCAAAAACAAGGTGCAAGTCTTGACGAAAACAAGCAAATACGGAAACACAAACTCGGAAACACGAAAGTCGAAAACGAAAATTCGCAAATACGAAAAACCGCAAACATACAAATGCACAAACACGAAAAAACGAAAACACACAAAACGAAAACACGCAAAGCAGCAGAAAGAATTAAGACAGGGATTTGGAGTCTATAAATAAAATGATTCTCTCTGTTTATCTGTTTTATTATTTAGTCCTTATACCCGAATGGAAGAGTATCAAAGTTTTCAATTCTCCGTCGCTTAGAGTAACTTATCCTATATTGTTTAGATTCAGGTCTACTTAACACATTGTAACACCTGTCTCTAACTAAGAGAGAGAGAGAGAAAGAGAGTGAGAGAGAGAGAGAGTGAGAGAGAGACAGGTGTTACAATGTGTTTGCGTCTGTGTATGTGGGTGTGTGTGTCTGTGGCAGTGTATACATATGTGGCGATGTTTGCTTCTGTGTTTACACCTGTACCTGTGCTTGTGCTTGTGCTTGTACTTGTGATTGTGCTTGTGTTCGTTCTTGTGTTTGTACTTGTTCCTGTGCTTGTGTTTGTGCTTGTACTTGTATTTCTGTTTGTGCTTGTGATTGTGCTTGTGTTTATGCTTTGCGAGTTTGTGTGGTTGTTATTTAGCGTGTTTGCGAATTTTTGTGTTTGCGATTTTTCGTGTTTGCGAATTTTCGTTTTAATTTTGTGTGCGAATTTTCGTTTTCGTTTTCGTGTTTGCGAATTTTCGTTTTCGTTTTCATGTTTGCGAATTTTCGTTTTCGTTTTCGTGTTTGCGATTTTCGTTCTTCGTGTTTGCGAATTTTCGTTTTCATTTTTCGTGTTTGAATTTCGTTTTCATTTTCGTGTTTGCGAATTTTCGTTTTCATTTTCGTGTTTGCGAATTTTCGTTTTCATTTTCGTGTTTGCGTTTTTCGTGTTTGCGAATTTTCGTTTTTCGTTTTTCATGTTTTGCGAATTTTCGTTTTCATTTTGTGTTTGCGAATTTTCGTTTTCATTTTCGTGTTTGCGTTTTTTCGTGTTTGCGAATTTTCGTTTTTCATGTTTTCGTGTTTGCGATTGTTCGTTTTCATTGTTCCTGTTTGCATTTCGTGTTTGAATTTGTGTTCGTTGTTCCTGTGTTGTGTTGTTGTGCTTGTTTCGTGCTTTGTTGTTTGTGTGTTTGTGCATGTACTTGTGTTCTTGTGTTGATTCTTGTGTTCTGTGCTTGTTCCTGTGCTTGTGTTCTGTTCTTGTGTCTCGTGTCTGTTTTGTGCTTGTGTTTGTTCCTGTGCTTGTGTTTGTGCATGTGCTGGTTCTTGGGCTTCTAATTGTTCCTGTGCTTGTGTTTATGCTCGTGCTCTATGCTGCTTGATTCTTGTGTCTGTTTGTCTGTAATTGAGACAATGTTGTATTGATGCTTGACCAATCTGTTTTACTGACAAATGTGCTGGTTGCATACATGGACATTGTAATATGTGCAAAAATGTGCATTGTAAAATACTTGTGCTCTATACATCTCTTGATGGTTTGTTTCTGTTGTCTGTAAAGTTAACTTTCACAGGTAGACATATTTAGAATACAATCTCCGATGCAGGACCAACTAGATTCTAACTCAGACCAAACCGATCTCCCAAGGCTAAAATACGGATCTCCATACATGGACATTAAACTATGCGAAAATATATTGCATGTATAAAAATACGTATTAAGTAATATACATTCTTAATATTGATTTCATTGCTTGTACATGAGATTAATTTGGTAGTGATTTCTTGAAAGGACAACTAGATTTAATTATGACCCATGAATTTAAACAAAAAGGATCTCGATATTAGTGAACTCATATTTAAAAGCAAAATATATTGCATGTAAAATGATACGGTATTAAAAGGTAAATAAATAAAAGCACATTACCTTAATTTTCGATGATTACTATTGACTGTAAGCAGGTTAATCAATTAGTTACATTACACGTTTTATTTTTAAAGCAATTTCATTTTAAAATACTATTTCAAATGAATCTTTCAAACAGGTAGAGGACCACAATCTGTAGATGGGATTAAAAGAAATCTAAAATAATTTAGATACCACAACATATATATGCAATCTGCCTTTGATAAAATTCAATACGGAATCTTCTACTATAGATTTAGATAATAAACAGCATATCTTTAAATAGTCCTAAACCATACATTCACATTGTATGACAAAACAGGAGTAATTAACTGATTAGTGCAATACCATTAACTGTTGGTGATTATCATGTATATAATTTAATAGTGTTATTTAAATTCAAACGTATACGTTACTTTCTGAACCTTGAATTAGCATTCTTTTAATACCAAACAATATCCTACCGTTTATTAACCCTTAAAAATAGGTAAAAACTACGATCCCTCACAGTGACAGTACTATTATTATATAGGATGTGGGTGCCGGGGGTTTTTTTTTCTTAGCACTAAAAAGAAGGGAGGGGAAGGTGCCCCACTTCTACTATTACTGCTTTATTTAGGAACTAAGGAAATTACTATGCGTATCGTTTTACTAGTACTTGAAAGAGCTATTTAATATACAGGGTGGCCCATGTATGTTTCTATTGGGAACAGTGAGTTTTAGTTAAAAAACCGTAATTTTTTAAATTGATCGTTAACAAACTTCACAAAAATTAGTTATTAGGAAAAATAATTGGTGGGGGTGATCCAAATATGTAAAAATATATAGGTTGTTTCATTTAAATTCTCAGCTTTTGTATCATTTCCAGTGGAACCGGAAATCGGCCATATTGTTTTTTTATGTAAAAAATCCCAAACTGGCACTAATATAACCCACTAATATTTGAACAAAACCTAACGACCCGTTCAAAAGTCACAGGGGTAGCCTCATTTGATTTATTGTATGTGTGGGGGTGTGTGTGTGTGTGTGGTTTTTTTTTTTTTTTTTTTATTAACACATTCCATTACATATTGTAATACTATGTGATTAACAATAACAATATTAATTAATAATACTTATAGTTATTCTAATGTAAGTTATATAATAACTATCATAACAATAAAATAGAATTTTTAAATAAATATTTGAACAAAGAAAGAAGAGGTAGCAATAAATAGTTAGTTGAATAATTTATTTATCATGATTTATAATAGCGATTCAAAATTTATACTATTTACAAATGTTGTAAATTGAGAGGGATATACACTAATCAAATTTTTATGAGATGTTGGCCAAATATTATTTTCACTTATTACTGTTTCTTTTAGTTTGTCCCTTAAATTATCTAATTTTTCACAATCAAATATAATATGGTCTATTGTTTGGTCTGATTTATTGCATGTACATAAAGCATCATTTGAAATTTTAAATCTATAAAAGTAACTTTTGATTCTACCGTGACCTGTTAACACTGTTGTTACGTTTGGTATTATTAAGAATTTACACTTGAGTCTGTCTTTCACGGTAGGGAAAAACAATTTTGTTATACCACCTTTTATACAATTTAACCAAATATTTTCCCATTTAATCATACTATCATTTTCTAATTTAGACTTTATAATACTAATTGGTAATATTGTATAGGATAAATTCAAATCGTTATTTTTTATGGCGTCTTCTGCTAAAGAAAGTGTTGTATTGAATTCAGTTAAATTATTTTCATTTACCCATATAAATTTTATTTTCCAGTTATTTATTTCCAATTCTGTTATGATTGTTCTTGTAGTTTCTAATAAGTGAAAATGAAGTTTCTTGTCGTTTACGAATTTAAATAATTTCTTGTTTGTAAAAAATATAACTGCATCTTTTTCAATATTATTAACATTTATTCTAGCTTTCAAATATAAGAGTGATCTTAAAATTGCAAATAGGTCGACCTGAATTTTGATGCATTGATGATGTAATTTAAATTTCAATCTGCATTTAATTTGTTTTCTATAACAAATAACTAAACCTACTGCTAAATTTTCATCTTTACATATGGTCGAAAAATAAATACTATACTTTTGATAAGAACAATTTGGTTTAAAATTTTCAACTTTAACAAATTCAGCCGGATGATTCCAATTTTGAAAACTAGTAGGAAAGTCATAACTCAAATCAACGTTAGTTGTATTTCTAGATGTAGTGTATAATTTGGAAATTTCTTCTAATTTCAGTACAATTGGTCTTAACCAGTAACAATGCAAGATGCTTCATATGAGATAGTTCTAAACGCTTTTGCAATTTTAATATTAATCAATCTTTGAATTCTTTCAAACTTAATTTTATTTTTCTTTTTATTCAAAGCTTTGAACCAAATACAAACACCATAAGATAGCAAAGGTAAAATAGCTCCTTTATATATTATTGCTAAAACATTTTGCTTTAAACCCCATTTAATTTTAGCGTTCTTTGATAAACAATAAATTAATTTTAAACATTTAGAAGTTATTTGTTCCACGTGGTAATTAAATGAAAATTTATTGTCATTGTATACACCCAAATATTTTAAAACATTTTCTAATAGTTTATGATTTAAATATACATTAATATTTTGATTTAAAAATTTCTTACGTGAAATAATCATAACTTTAGATTTTTCTCCATTAAAATTAATTTTGTTATTTTTAGCCCAATCTGCAATTTTTTTAATTTCAATATTTGCATAATTTTCAAGATACAACAAATTTGAAGCAGTTATTAAAATTAATAAATCGTCCGCAAAAGCAATAATTTTAGTATACTTATTAAACGGTAAATTTAGACACGAATTATATTGGAGATTCCAAAATCCGTGACCACAACAAGATCCTTGAGGGCACCCTCTTGTAATTTTTTTTGAAATATTTTCTGGACTATCAAACACTGCAGATCTTTCTTGAAAATAATTTTTTGTTAAATAGTACAAATTTGCAGGACAATTTATTTGTTTTAATTCTTGTGGAATAGCTGGCCACCACGCCGAATCAAAAGCTCCTCTAACGTCTAAACTAATTAAGATTATCTCTTTTTTAATTGATAGTTCTTTTTCAATAAAATTTTTAACTTCTAATAAAGCATCAACAGTACATTTTTGAGGTAGAAATCCAAATTGATTACTATTTAACAATCGATTACTATTAACAAAGTACATAATTCTATTAATTAAAAGTTTTTCCAAAATTTTGCCTTCTAAATTTAATAAGCTTATTCGTCTAAATTTTGAAGCATCCTTGGATTTTCTTTTCCAGGTTTTAAAATGGGAATAATTACAGCTTCTTTCCATTCTTTTGGAAAATAATAATTATGTAGACATTTATTAAATAATGCAGTTATAAAATTTGGAAAATTTGTAAAGATTTTTAACGTAATGTTGCTTGTAATACCATTTTTACCTGGAGATTTTTTAGGATTAAAATTTTTAATAATATTTTCTACTTCTAAAATTTCGAAATCTTTATCATGTTCAGTATTAATTTCAGTATTTATAAAATTTCTAACGTTTTTATGAAAAGTAGTGTCAGTACTTTCATTGTCTACAGGAATAAAATAGTTCATCATATGAACAATGGTTTCTTCTGGTGCAGTGAAAGTATTATTATCCTTTTTAATAGTTGATAATACAAAATTTTGATGTAATTTATTTGCCGCAATTTTATAAACAACATTCCAAGGATTTGACTCATTAATTAAGTTGCAAAATTTTTTCCAAGATTTAAACTTTTCGTTTTTTATAATTCGTTGATAATTTTTTTTGAGCTCTAAATAAATTATTTTCCTTTCTTGTCTAATTATAGGATCTCTAGTTTGCTGATATCTTCTTCTACAAGAATTTACATTTTTACGTAAAACACTTAATTCAGGACTCCACCATGAAACAGTTTTACTATTATTGAAAATCTTCTTATGATTAGAAACATAAAAAGAATTTGAACAAGTTTTTTTAATTGTTTCATTATATTTCTCAATAAATAATTTCAAATTTAAAGTATTTTCTACTTTATATTTTAATTCTAAATCTAATTCATTTAATAAAGAACAACTAAAATCTGAAACAAAAAGATTAACTAAATTTCTTTCAAAAACTTCCCAATCCTTTTCTTTAATAATATACCTAATCCTATTACTTAAATTATTATTATAATCGCCATTTTTAATGTTTAAATTACAAATATCAAAACTAATAAGGGAGTGATCTGAGCAACTTCCTATTTATCAAACTCCCAGTTACAGATATTATTTAACATCTGAGAATTTGCAATTGTCAAATCAATAAAACTATTTCCTCTACTGTTAGAAAAGGTAGGAATTCCAAAATTTCGATTAAAAATATATAAATCTTTCAAAATTATAAATTCTTCTAATTTTCGTCCTCTACCGTTGGTTAAAATATCAAACCACAATTTAGATCGGCAATTACTATCAACACAAAATAAAAAAGATTTACCATTTAAATAATTTAAAATATTTTCTAATTTTAAAATACTATTTTCTATGTCATCATTTATATCAAAATAGGCGCTTATTCCATAAAACTTAAAATTTTTATAATTAAACTCTACAATCAGAAAATCCTCATCTGATAACTGAGTTATTAGTATTCCAGAAATTTCATTATTAGTTGTAATAATAGCAGCCCTCTTTTTATTTGTTCCACTAGAATAAATTTTATAAAAGCTTGGTAAACTTGCTAGTTTGTTGTTAATATTGTAAGGTTCTTGCACAAAACCATATTAATATTATTTTCTTCAATTAGTTTAATTAAATTTGCAGAAGCTATCCTAGGATGTTGCATATTAATTTGGAAACAATGTAATTTAAAACCTAAAGATTTATTGGATAAATTATAATTCATGATTGATAATCGATATTTTCTTTTAACTTTTCCAAAATTGATAATCTATATGGACAACACTTATCTTTAGCAGTATGACATACGTTAACCTTTTCTTTTTTAGTATAAGTATTAAAAATACAACAATTATTACATTTAAACTCAGCTTGCGTTTTACAATCTTTTTCTTCATGGGAATTTACACATAAAAGGCATACAATTTGATTTCTACAATCTTTAGCTTTGTGATGAAATTTAAAGCACTTAAAACAACGAGTTAATTGAATAAAATCCTTAACACTACAAATTTTCCAACCCAATCTTAATTTATTTGCAAACAAGTAATTCCTTGTCAAAGAATTTACTTCAATAATTAAATTTTTAGTTTGAGTGTTACGGTTTACAAAAATAAATTTAGGTACAATATCAAATTATATGTTATTTAAGATTTCGTTTTGTGCTTTCATAGTTTCTAATGCATTATCTAAATCTAAATCTTTCGGAATATCATAAATAATTAATCTTGGTTTTTGTAACTGTACAGTTTTCGCTTACAAATTAATACTAGAACATTCGTTTATAGACTTACAAATTTTTTCAACACCCCCTTTTGTATCAGTTTCACTTAAAATCTTTCCACTAGAAACACCTTTAAATTTATTTATACCAACTACTAAACTTTTAGGATTCACATTTTCATGAATTTTTTTTTAATATTTTCGACAGATTCATTACTTTTTGAAGTTACTACCATTTTATAACATTTCATTGGTCTACTCTTCACCATAACTTCCTTTAGATAACGGTGAAATATCCAAATTATTTAAATTAATTGACGAATATTTCACTGTCATTTAAATTTGTGTTTCGTCATTTTCTAGTTTTATCTCTAATTCATCAATTTTCCTTTTGTGAAACCTAATTCTAAAGAAAGGTTCGAAAAGAAATTACGCAATTTACTCACAGAAAGTAAAATGTCTTTTCGTAAATCGTGTCTTAGGTTCCACTTTTTTCCGTAACATTCACCAAAGTTTCTAAGAGTTTTTCAAAATCTTCCAATTCTTCACCAACCATACTTCACAAATACTTAAACACAATAAACTATCTTCCTAAAATTATATATATCTAGATATATTTATAAATTTGAAAATTTAAGAGTGAAAAAATTATAATTGACAGATATTTAAAGTCACGTGTCACGTGTCACGTGTTGTGTGTGTGTGTGTGTGTGTGTGTTTTTTTTTTTTGTTAATAGTTTATTCAGCATGCCCCGTTTACAATTAGAAACATTACATGCTTTATACATAAAACATTACATTTTAATACCATTGTCTCTAAGCAATATTGCCAAACCATTCTAGGTAAGTTTTATTTAAGAATTTAATAAATTTCTCTAAAATACTATTTTATTAATAATTTTTTTTCCTTTTTGGAAGAGGTCAAATATTATATATAAATATATGTATATAATATAGAAATCTTTTAATTTTGTCGTTCATTTTATAATTCTTTACAATCAAATATCAAATGATCAACTGTTTGTTCATCTTTTTAACAAATACAATTTGCTTCATTAATTATTTTAAATTGTTTATAGTAACTTTTGATTTTACCATGCCCACTAATTGCTGACATAAATTTTAAAAAATGAGTTTTTAGTTTCAACCAATCTTCTACATTTGGAAAAATGATATTGTTGTTTCACCTTTTCAATCTCGTTATTACTTTTTGTAATTTTAAAAATTTAGTCAACATTTAAATCAAAATTGTTTTTTTCCCTAATTAATAATTAATATTAAGCATTTAATACTTATTAACATTTTAATATAACAATTGCACTCTTTGCTTAGAGATGAATGGTTAACATTAATACTTCACTTATTATAAAATTCCAATTTCACAGTTTATACACTTAAAGTTTTCCTTTGTACAATTACAGTCTTTTAATTTATGTTCTTCACAACAATTTGGACATGTTAATTTTCCTAAACAATCTTTTGCAGTATGATTGAATTTACTACAATTATAACATCTATTTATATATATGTAATCCTTTAATGAACAGATATCTGTTCCTTCCAATTTTCAATTTATTTTCTATTAATTTCTTTCTTGCATTTGAAGTAACTTCAACAACAATATTTCGAAACTTTTTCCTATCATTAAAAATAAATTTTGGTATTATTTCATCACTTCCCATTCCTAATTCCTTATTGTCAATAATAATTTTTGCTGTAAAATTCTCCAAACTTAAATCTTCGGGAATGTTGTATATAATCAGCCTTGGATTTCTTAATTTTGGAATAACCGCTTCAACCTTATTACCACATTTTTCATTTATATGATCTTTTAATAATTCAATTTCTTTAAAACTACCCGATTCTATTATCATATTTCCATTTTTAAATGTCTTAAATGATTGAACACCTACTCCAATTTCATATAAATTAACATCTTTTTTAATATTATCTCTTACAGTTTCTATTGGTTTATCAGTTTTTGATTTTACAACAACTTTATATTTAATTTTCTGTTCCTTAGATGAATATGACATTATGTCATTATTACCTGACATAACCTCATTATTTCTTTTAATTTCCAACTCACTTTTAAGTATTTTAATTTCTTCATCCTCCTTTTCCAATTTACTCATTAAATCACAATATATTTTTCGCACATTCGAAATCGTACTTAATACACTTTCTCTATAATCCCTTCTTAAATTACCACTCTTCTCAGTTATGGTAATTAAATTTTTTATGCATGTTTCAAATAAAACATTTACATCGGATTCCATCCTACCACCTCCCAAGTATACCTTAATAGCAGAATTATGAATTAATTCAACTTATTTATTTATAAAATTTACATTTAGTTCAGTAATATATCTTAAGTAACTGTCAAATATAGTAGAGGTGTGTGTGTGTGTGTGCGCGCGCGTGCGTGCGTGCGTGCGTGCGTGCGTGCGTGCGTGCGTGGTGTGTGTGTGTGTTCTCCAATGCGATATCCAATGTTTGCATTGTGTGTTTGTGTTTGTGTGTGTGTGTGTGTGTGTGTGTGTGTGTGTGTGTGTGTGTGCGTACGTGCGTGCATACGTGTGTGCGCGTGTGTGTGCGTGTGTGCGTATATGAGTGTGTGCGTGTGTGTAAATTAGAATTTAATATTGGTCATAGTTTGCTAATTTTTGTGTTGTGTTTAATGTCATATTTTAAAGACTATAAAAAATGGCATTTATTCGATTCTAATATTTTAGGTAAGATAATTTAGTTGATACATTGTTATTTAAACTTATATTATTAATGAATGAAACTAATATTTTAGCAATTGTATAAAGTCCAAGATTTAATAATTATTAAAATCGAATAAAGTCTACAGAAATGAGTTCCCAAAAAAAAACTACATATACACATAAGCTTTATCTATGGACAAAATAATATGGTTTGGTGTACCTTATGAATTTAGAAATTTAGAACTTCATCAAGAACATTTGGCAGCCAAAATCATAACAAATAGTAAGAATTTGATTTCTAAGATAGGTGGTTATAGGAAAATAACAATTTCATTTAAACCGGACTTAAACAAGTATACTTGGATGACGAAGATAATTTCTGCATAGAGGAACCTAATTCAGAAGAGTATAATGTAGAAGAAGCGAGTACTTTAAACATAGTACCAGGAGAAACCAAAACTACCAATGACATTTTTTTAATCAAGCGTATCAATGAATTAGAAAGTCGTATCTCATCCAATAATGCATTATTAAGTGTGAGTGAACAAAAATTCTTCTTAAACAAGTGTAACGGCAAACAAGAAGCTGCAGCTTGGATTACCTTGTTTGATAAGGAATGTAATCGATTTAATATAATGGACAGTGTTATTAAAGTGGAAGCTTTAAAATTATTTATAGAAGGAAGTGTAAAAGAATGGTACAGTTCTAATTTAATTATGTTATCATTGTCAGATTGGGATACCTGTTATTTTATGGTAAGAAAAATTGGTTTGTTATTAGGATTGCGTTTAACTATAATTACGTTTTTGGTTCTTTGATCGATTTTAAACTAAAAAAAGAACTTATTATAAGTTTTTGTTATGAACGAATAAGATCAAAGGTAAATATGTAATTAAAAATTATTATTAATTTTAATCAAATTAATAATAATTTTTAATTAAAAAAAGAACGTTTGTTATTGGAAGCTCATAAAAATATGCCCGAATTATTTAGAATATGTCAAATAGTTTATAATCTACCGTTGGGTGTTCAGGGCAGACTTAACAGAGATAAAATACAGACTATGAATGATTTGCTGAATGAGGTAAACAAATTTAGTGACTCATATGTAATAAAAAAGAGATTTGAAGAAAAGAAATATGAAGAAAAGAAAAAGTTGAGGTTGACAAGCAGAAACCTTATAAATTTTGCGAAAAAGAGATGGTAATAAGGAATCAAACTATGGGCAATAAACTATGTCCAATATGTGAAGAAATAGGTTTTAAAAATCGGTTTCATCCGGTTCAAATTTGTAGAAATAAAACAACAGAAAAATTAAATTTAACTAAACAAGGTGAGGAGTGTGAAGATTACACATTTCAATGCAACATAAATGACGATCAAAATAGAAAAAAATAAAGGGCCCGGAAAGGTTCACACTTACTTAACATTAAAATATTGTAGACAAACATAAATTTATTTAAATCAGTTTACGACAGTGGCAGTACTTGTTCATTAATTAATGAGAAACTTATTCGTTTGTTAAAAGCAAAACCGTTTGCTAATAAAAGCGCTTTAAAATCATTGAGTGGTGTCAAAGCGGGGCTAATCTACTATTAAAAATTGGTAAAGTAGAAGATGAATTGGACCTAATAGTTGTTAAGAATAATCATTTTTGATTACGACTTAATATTAGGTTTAGATGCAATAAAAAAATTCAAGTTTAATACAAGATGAAGAATTATAAATTAAGCAAAAAATAAATGGTAAATTAATAGATGTAAATAATATAATAACAGGAAACAATACCAAAGACGTACAAGAAACATTTCTTAATAAAAATTTATTTGAAATTAACTTAAATCATTTGAATGATGATAAGAAAAATAAGATGATTAATTTTTTAAATGAGTATGAATTGTCCTTTGCTGCAAACAAATTTGATGTTGGTTCAATGGACAATGGTAAGGCTCAAATTAAACTAAAAGAAGACAAATATATTACAAAAAAACCATACAGATGTTCGTTTCCAGATCAGGAGGAAGTTGATTTCCAAGTTTCAGAACTATTAAAGAATGATTTGATTGAAGTATCAAGTTCAACCCTTGCATCACCAGTAACTTTAGCTTTTAAAAAAGAAGATGGAAAAAGAACGCGTCTTTGTGTAGATTACCGAGAGTTAAACCGAATGTTGGTTCCGGAATGCCAGCCGTTTCCGAGAATAGATGATCTGGTTATAAAGGTTGGAGGTTGCTGTTGGTTTACTGCATTGGATGTCAATTCAGCTTTTTGGTCTATACCAGTCAGAATGAAAGACCGAAAGAAAACAGGATTTGTAACTCAAAAAGGTCACTGGCAGTGGAAAGTACTTTCATTTGGATATAAGAATAGCCCAGCTATTTTTCAAAGGAGGCTAGCAAGTACGATAAGAAAATATAATTTAGAGAGCTTCTGCGTTAATTATATAGATATTTTGATATTTTCTAAATCGTTTGAGGAGCATTTGCAATATCTACGATTACTTTTTAAGGCGGATTCGATCCGCATTCCAAAGCAAAAAAAAGCTAATAAATAAGCAAATAAACAAATAACTAGCCCTAATTTGTAATCGAAATTCTGAATGAAATACGGTTTTTTTTTCTCAAGTAAATAAAACGCATTTTACTAGTTAAAAGAAAGAAAGGTCAAGTCGTTAGAGGAAACCCGAGCGTTTCTGAAAAATTTTAACAATCGAGGTATAAATACATCTTAAATCCGACAGTAAAGTAATTCAGTTTTTAGTAGCAAATTAAGTATACTAAATTGAAAAGATCCTCATAGTTTTAATTTAAATAATTAGTATCCCTCACTTCTTTACAATATTCATTTTATAAATAAGAAATGTAGCTATTTAAGGAAAATTTAGTTTTACTAAAAGTCCACATTATTGATTGAAGTACAATACCTATTCTCAAATAATAAAACAAGAAATCAGGTAAAGGCAAAGGGAAAGCAGGTAGGCGCGTCACCAGCAATTGTAAATTGAAAATTTTAATAATAAAAATTTAAAATATTAAATAGCCTATTATATGAATCGAGTAAATTAAATAGAGTGCATAGTTTCAAATTAAATAATTAACATACTTCACTTCCTTTTCAATATTCGTTTAATAAATAAGAAATTTGAAGAAGTTTTACTCTAAAAGTTAACTTTTTTCGATTGAATTCAAATACCTTTTATTTTCAAAACAGTAAAACAAGAAATCGGGTAAATTATAAATTTTTTGTAATAAAAATTTAAACATAAAAGATTATCGTACTTTTTAAGTTAAATTAGCTTTATTTCGGTGCTTTCAGTTAAATACATGTTAAATGACAACTTCTAAATCAATCAAATAAGTGTAAGTGTTTGAAAAGGTTTTTATACCCAGCGGTTTGAGTATTAATAATAAATAAAGATAATGATAATCTAACCAGTAAAAGGGTCTTTAGTTGAAATAGACGCGAAAGAACATTTAGGATTGCTACAGTATTTACGAAAAATACGGCTCTATTAAATCCATGTGATTATTAAAACTTAAAAAAAATAAATAAAAATAAATAAATAATAATTGAATCATTTGGTCGCTAATAAATACCAGCAAGTCCGGCGAGGGGCGCGGAACCAGGAATCACGTGTAGAGCAGTATGGTTAAACGCGTGGTGTGATTGAAGGGTAGGTAAGAAAAAAATGTACATGTATATATACATTTTGAGATTCATACAGTCAGTATACGATCTATTATTTACATCTATCTATTATGTCGTGACAGTAGACAAATAACTGTCCGGTAGTAGGACGATACCGTTAGTAGGGAATGCTACATCGTCCGATTTGGCCAGTAATGCTGTGGAGATGGAGGATAGCAGCCTGGCACTATGGTCAGGAGTTGAGACGGAAGTGCATGGCGCAAAAGGAGTTGGGATGATCATAAGTGAAAGAGCGAAAAGATGTGTTGAAACAGTACGAATTGGTATCTGCCCGGGTAATATGGGTTAGAATGAAAGTGAAGTTTAGAAGAATTTTTCTTATTGCATGCTATGTACCGGTGAATGGACAAAGAGACCAGGAGCGTGAGAACTTCTGGAATGAAGTAGACAAGGTGTTGAATATATGTCAGCCAAACGAAAGAGTGATTATAGTGGAGGGTATGAACGGATGGGTGGATGTACAGAGAGAACATAGTGAACGCGTTCTAGGACCAAAGAGTCAACGAGAACGGTGAACACCTACTGAACATCTGTGTGGAGAGAAGCCTGTTTGTATCCAATACGTGGTTTAAACATAAAAATGTGCATATGTATACATGGAAAAGAGGTGAATCTAATAGTATGATAGACTTGATAGTGTGTGATGAACGGCTTAGAAACCTGGTGAAAGACACATAAGTAATGCGCGGAGCGGAGTGTGGATCGGACCACTTTTTGGTTGTATCGAGAGTACGTTTAGGGAAAAAGTGGGTCTGGAGAAGGAAAGCACACGTAGTGCGAACGTCCAGAATTAGGGTTGCCAAACTAGTGAATAATGGTGCGAGAATGAAGTACACAGATGCTGTGAGTAAAGAGTTGAATGTGAATGAAACAGTGTGGAACGAACAAATAAAAGACACTGACGTTGAAAGTGCATGGATAAGCTTGAAAAACTCTGTTGTCAATTGTGCCGTAGGAATATGTGGAAGAGTGACTGTCGGTAGACAGAAAAAATGTGCTTGGTGGAATGAAACGGTAAAAAAGGCAGTATGTAAGAAAAAAGATGCGTACATGGCAATGATTGCTGCAAAAAAGATTGAGAAGTATGAGGTGTACAGATTAAGAAACAAAGAAGCGAAAGAGGCAGTGAGAATAAGTAAAGGGGAAGTGATGGCTGTGGAAGGAGAGAAAATACAGAATGATTTTGAGGGAAACAAAAAACTTCTGGAAATAGGTCAAAAATAGAAAACGTGGCCAAAAACAGAACGCTGAGGAGTGATGAATGCTAGAAACGAAATAGTATGGGACGATTGTGAAGTGAGGAAATGCTGGCAAGAATATTTCGGAAAGCTGTACAGTAGTGAGGAAAGTAAGACTGAGGGGTTAAATAAGGAGAATATAGAAGAAATAATGAATGAAACTGAGGATATTGGAATAAATGAGGTAGAGAAAACGGTAGGAAGGTTGAAAAATGGCAAGAGGAGCGTAGATGAATCACTGGTGAAGTATGGTGGTGCAAAGCTTATACGGAGATTGTGTGAATTATTCAATGTATGCCTTATGTGTGGAAAAGTACCGAGTGATTGGAAGAGCGCGATTATTGTACCATTGTATAAGGGTAAGGGGAACAAGAATGATTGTAAGAACTACAGAGGAATAAGCTTGTTCAGCGTGCCTGGTAAAGTATTTGGAAGAATACTGATTGATAAAGTACGAGAAACTACACAAACTAAGATGTGGGATGTGTAAGGTGCTTTCATGCCAGGGAGAGGATATGTCGATCAGATGGTTGCTCTCCAGCAAGTGATCGAAAAGTGTTTAAAGGTAAAAAGAAAGTTGTACTGTGCGTTTGTAGATCTGGAGAAAGCATATGACAGAGTGAATAGGAAGAAGCTACGGGAAATATTAAAAAAATATCGCGTAAATAAAGGTCTAATAAGTGGAATAAGGGCAGTATACAACGGTAGTCCGGCATGGAGTGAGAGGAGGTGTGAGTGAATACTTTAATATTGATCAAGGAGTCCGACAAGGCTGCGTCATGTCACCGTGGTTGTTCAATGTATACATGGATAAATGTCTTATACAAGCATGTACCGGTACAAATGGTGTAATGGTTGGTGACGTAAATGTGCGACTTCTGGTGTATGCAGATGACACAGTCTTATTAAGTGACAGTACGGATGAGCTGCAAACCGCCCTGAGGAAGTTTGATACAGTCTGTGAGGGTATGGACCTAAAGGTAAATGTGAACAAAACTAATATTGCGGTGTTCAATCGGGAAGGTGGAAACAAGAGTAGAGTATTTACTCTGCAAGATGGAATTGTGGAGCAAGTGGATGAGCTGGTATATCTCGGTAGAATGTTTATTGCAGATGGTACAATTGAGAGCGAGATTGGACGAAGAGTCAATGCTGGAAGGAAAGTGATTGGAAGTATGTGGACGATAATGAGAAATGAAAGCCTGAGCCTAGCTGCAAAACGAGCAATCTATAATGGCGTATTCGTCCCGTCAGTACTGTATGGAAGTGAGACATGGGTAAGTCAAAAAAAGCACGAAAGAAAAATAAATGCCGTGGGTATTAGATTCCTGAGAAGCGCATGTGGTAAAACGAGAAGGGACAAGATATAAAATGAATGCATTATGACGGAGTGTGGTGAGGAAAAGACGATGAGTTGTACATTACGTTGGTTTGGTCACATTGAGAGAATGAACAACGCAAGATTAACGAAACACATATATGTGGATGAGGTTAGGGGAAAGGCCGGGCCTGGTAGGCGGCGTAAAACTTGGCTGAATGTAGTAGAATCTATGATAAAGGAATCAAAGATAAGGAGTTTTAAAAACAAAAGGGCATGTCAGAGACTATGTATGAATCCTGCGGAAGCTAAGGAGGTATGCGGAGATAGGAAAGCATAGAGAAAGATTGTGAATGAAAAATAAATAAGAGGTAGGGATTGTTTTGCCTACCCCGCAAGGGAATGGCGTGAAGGTTAAGTTAAGTTTTTGAGGCAATTATAAAAGAAGGAATAAAATTAAGGACCACGAAATGTGATTCTTCTACACATTCTGTAAAGTATTTAGATCGTATGATTGCAAACGGTAAAGTATATCCAATTAAGGATAATATAAAAACGATAAATGAATTCCCAGGACCCTCTTCACATAAGATGGTTCGTTAGTTGTTGGGGAAAATTAATTTTTATTATAAATTTATTGATCATTGCATACAGAGATTAGCCCCATTCCATAATCTGTTAAAAATTAACCAAAAATTTGTATGGACTAAGCAATGTGAACATTGCTTTAAAGAAATTAAAAATTACCTATGTTCATCACCTATTTTAACTGTTTACGATAAAGATAAAGAATTAGTAATAGAAGTAGACGCAAGCCGGTCAGGGCTAGGTGCGGTATTAAACAACCTCAAGAAGATGGGATCATACATCCTGAGAGATAATTGATCTGGAATGTCTTGCTATCAAAGAAGCAACAGTATTTAATTGGTAAGCCACTTTTAGTTACATCAGATCAAACCACTTGTGAATTTGAGAGCTAAATCAAGGACAAACGAGCCATTAGGAGATTTAATGTTGTATCTGTCCCAATATGGTTTTAAGGTGATATATAAAGAAGGAAAAGCTAATGTAGAAGCAGACTCATTATCACGCTATCCAGTTCTTGAAAGTCTTGAGAATGAGGATGATTGTTTGAAGTTAGTCAGTATGACCCAGTTAGAAAAAATTATAGATGATCAGAGGAAAATTCAAGAGAACATTAATAAATCAAAGAATGTTTTAAGAGAAGGTCACATCAGTTTTAAGATGCTAAAGAAGAGAAAAAGGATATTTCTATCAGAAAAATTTGGTTTAAATTTGATGGAGAGAATACATCAATTTTATGGTCATATTGGTACTAGTCAAATATCTGAAAAGTTAAGACCGTTTTACTATTTTAAGAACATGGATAATTTAATAAATCAATATTGTCAATCATGTGAAGTCTGTATAAAAAATGAAACTAGAACAAGAAGAGCAGTTGGGTCCAGCAGAATATCCGTTTCATATTATGTCCATAGACACCATTGGGGGTTTTGGAGGCAATAAATCTATTTAAAAATGTATGCATTTATTAGTGGACCATTTTACTCGATATGCTTGGATTTCAACATCGAGCAGACAGGTATCAGATGATTTTATCAAACATATTGATCCTATTGTTAAAGAAAATGCAATAAAAATGTTGTTAGTGGATCAGTATGGTGCATATAATGCTATAAAATTTAAAGATTATGTAAGCAGAAGGAACATTGAGCTAATTTTCACGTCAGTTGACAATCCTCACTCGAATGGACTAAATGAACGTTTAAATCAAACTGTAATAAACAGAATACGCTGTAAGTTGAATGATAACAATAAATCATGAACAAATGTTGCCGAATCTTGTGTTCATAAATATAACAGTACGACTCATAGCACTACAAAATGTTCACCTGCTTACCTGTTAACTGGAGAAGCATTTGAAATTGTACCATATACATTGCAAAGAACTTCTGATTTAACGGAAGATCGAAGGGAAGCTCTAGAAAACTCTAAAAAAAGCTTTGAAATAAATAAAGAAAGAAGCGATGTAAATAGAAAAGATTACGCGTTTAAAGAGCGAAATTTGGTATACATATCAAATGGAAATAAATTAAATTGGAACAAGATGGATGAAGTTAGAAGAGGCCCATTTCGTATTAAAAGAAAAATTTCAACTTCAATTTATGAAATCTAATGCAATAAGAGACGTATAGCTGTAAATTAGTGCCTTGCCCTTTTTTAAAAAAAATAAAGATGTTATGGGCGCTTTTTTCAATTTTTAGTGAATAAAATTATATTTAAACATAGTAAAACAGAAATTGACTAAAATCCTTTATTGAAACAATTTAACACAAAAAAATCAAAGATAATTATAGTTTTTCAACAAATTTTACAATAAATATATCCACCATGTAGTATATCTGGTTTTCGAAGTTCGAATTGCATTTCTCTATGGAATCCAAATAATTTAAAGTATGTTTTTTTTTTAATTCTTGCTTTAAAATATTTGCTTTTGTAAACTCAATATTTTAATTTGTAATACGTTCTATAAAAAATCGATTGACAAGTTAGGAGTCCTAGTAGGCCAGGGATTGTGTGGCAACAATAGTATAATTATTATTACGAAACAAAGCAGCTATGCTTTGTGACAAAACCCTGTTTCATATATTGTAATTTGACAGTTAAGAATGCTAAGAAAATATGTTTTACGTGCATTTCTTAGTTTCTTGAGTAAGGTTCTATTAAGAAATAGTGATTTACTATATAAAAATGGCTCAATATTCTGAACAAGGAAGACTACACTTATTTGAAAGTTACATTCAAAACAACAGAAGTTCTGTGCTGGCTTTAAGAGAATACCGAAACCGTTTTTCATACCACAGAACTCCGGACAGAAAAATATTTAATCGAATTATTTTGGATTTGTTTGAAAAAGGGGTTATTACTAACAAAAAAGGAAACAGACCAAGATCAGTTTTGACAGAAGAGCGTCAGCTGGAAGTTTTACTTTATTTTGTTGAAAACCCAGAAAATTCTTTAAATGATGCTACTAGGGACTTAGAGATGAACAAAAACAGTATTCGAAAAGCTCTTAAAATGAATAAATTTAAACCGTACAAGTTTTTGCCTGTTCAACACTTAACAGATGCAGATTTTGAAGAAAGACTAAATTCTTGTAGCAACATGATGGAAATGCAATTCGAAAGAAATATATTTCCTGAAGTATTTTGTAACGACGAAGCCACGTTTAGTACAAGTGGAATGTTCAATCGGCGTAATTGGCACTACTGGTCTAACAGAAATTTATCAAGAGTAAAAAAAATTAAAAAACAATGCCGAACAAGCGTTAATGCTTGGTGCGCCATTATTGGTGGTCATACTGGGCTCAATATTTTTCAATAGTTTTATGAATGGTCTAAAGTATAGGCAAATGTTGGAAACCCAAATTAGAGAAATCATTCAAACATTGCCCGCGCACATTCAAATAAGTATTATTTTTCACCAAGCACTGAAGTACTAATAAATTTTATTACTGAAAATTTTATTACGACTATATGCAAAAATGGCACCATCCCCTGGGTCTCAAGGAGTCCGGATTTATCCCCATTGGATTTCTTCCTGTGGGATACATTAAATAATCGGGTCTAAAAAATTCCAACCAATAACGTTGAAGAACTTGAAGCATTAAATAATTTAGATGCCGTAGAATGCAATTCACTGTATATAAAACTTTCTTTGCATCACCTACAGGTTCCCAAATAACAATAGGGTCGTCTTACAACACACACCCTGTCCGTGAGATTTAATTCTAGAGTAAGTATGATAGCTAAAAAACATTGTTGCGCCGTGTCGAATTAGTCCATACCACTCGCATTGCTATTTATAGAAATAAAACTATTTGCTTGAGAGTATCATTCTCAGTTAATAAATACATTATTATTTTTATAAAAGCATGAATTTTAAATGTAATTAATTATAGGCAGTATCTGCTACCACGCGATTTAAAACTTCCATTTACATTAAGAATAAAATTGAAAATCTACGGTGACTCTAGAATTCAATCTATGATACCTTACACGTTAGGATGGCAAATTTTACCGTAAATTTGAAATGGTATTAAATTTCACGAGGTAGCAGACAGGACATTAATTATAACGTATTTAGTAATGTTTAGATATGTTTAAAGTCTGTTCATAAAGATCGTTCTGAGAAAAACTAGAAATTGATGAGTTATGCCACTAATCAAGATGGAGACCGCTCTTCTCGGAATAAAACATGTCTGAGAGCGGAGGCCGATTAATTCCACGAAACATTGCATAAACAATCAAAAGAGCACTAGAAATCCCATTAGCGTCGCTATCATAACATTTACTGCTAGTTTGCTTCCTTTTGCCATAATACCCGCAGAAAACCATTTAATTAAAGCTTATCTAAAAGATAAGCTTATAAATTTTACTTTGTTCACGCATTAGTTCATGTTTAGTCCATCTAATGTATCTTTTGTCTTTCTTCCAGGTAATTAAAAATTATTATTAATTTTATTAAATACATAAATAAAAAGTTTACCTCGAGTAGGATTTGAACCTACGACCTGTACTTTGCTAGAGTACCGCGCTAACCAACTGCGCCACCAAGGTTCAAGCCCCAATCGATGTAAATTTTGTCTTTATGTATGTAGAACTAATGTAAATTCTAAATATAATGAGACTACAGTCACATTACTTATATTAATGAGAGGTGAGCCTGCAAGATCGCAACGATTCGGATATATCAAAGCAACTTAACCAATATCAAATTATTACAAGCTTTGTCATTAACGAATAAGTTCAAAAGTAAATATGTAATTAAAAATTACTATTATTAATTTTATTAAATACATAAATAAAAAGTTTACCTCGAGTAGGATTTGGACCTACGACATGCACTTTGCTAGAGTAACGCTCTAACCAACTGAACTATCGAAATACAAGCCCCAATCGATGTAACTTTTGCCTTTATATATGCAAAACGGATGTAAATTCTAAATACAATGAGGTTACAGTCAAATCAATATCGCCAGGATTTGTAATTAATAATTATTATTTCGCCTACTTAAAAAACATGGAAGAAAATTTTGCACGTCTCGTTTTAGGACAATTTCTTCCAGTGATGCAATTATTCGTGGTGGTTTATCATCAAACACTACTGTTGTGATGATCTACAAGAAAAAGTCGCATGTTGTGATGTCCGGTGAACGGAGAGGCCATGCAATATTCCCATTTAGGTTTCATGTTTTGCAAATAACAGTCATGCTTACTTTTGTTGGTGAGTGATTACATAATTTTGTTGAAAAAATGTCTGCTCGTTTACTTCGTACAGCACAAGTTAGGGAGTAAAAAAGCTTTAAAGTATGTCTGCGGACCTCTGTGAAGTCACGGTCACAGCGTTGCTATGATTTGTTAGAAAAAGTAGGTCCCTATGATCCCTGATGAAGTACACCTCACAGTAACTTTCGTGGAATTGACAGCTGGCTGTTACAGGTGTGTAGGATTAACATAACTTTAAAACCTAAAATTCTGCTGTAAACTGTGTAGGTATTATATTTTTGTCTTGATTAACTAAATATAAAATTTCTTCACAAAATTGGCTTCGGTTCACACAATCCGTTTATTTAACAGCTTGAATAATTGTAATATCGATGATCGTGCGGATGTGTTTCACGTGTGGTTAAAATCTACCGTAGATTCATTTTTTTTCGAACTTTAGGATATTTAAAATGTTATATGTACGAGATGCAGGAGGAAATTCAATGCTTTGTGGTTTCAGAATATTGAAAATTTGGATATATTCAAGTATAAATTTTGGAAAGTACTAATTTAGTTACAAATTTGTACTTTGTTTGACGATATCTGGATTTATTACAAATTGCAGACCCATGGTTGTGAACAGGGTATAGATTTTTCGGTTTGTTTGTTGTTAATAGGTTGAAGTTTTTAAATCACGATTAGTCTCCGCGCGTTGAAAATTGTATATTACTAAAAGTAATTTTGTATGGATGTTTAATATTTGCTAGCAAATAATGGATAATACTATTTTTAAGTATCGTTAATTATAATTTAGTTGAGATAAAATTATGTTATTGAAAATTGTTACTTTGTAATTAAAATTACTTCAGGAAACGTAGCTTTCAGGTTTAAAACATGGCGACGGTTTGTCGGTAGTCAGTTTGATAATTTATTTTAAAAAGATGAGTGTAGTTTTTATAATACGTTAGTTTGAGTCGATTTTGATGTTTTTCTCGAGGTAGATTGAGGCTAATGACGCTTTGTAATTCGGTTCCCCAAGCTCTTACCGTTTTTACACCGCTTACGATTTGAAGAAATGCTTTTTTTTTTAATTGGTTATTTGACGGGAGATGAATTATGGTGGAAACTGTTAAAGTTCTGAAAAGAGAGTTTGAGTCAAGCTGTAGACAAGAGAGTGGTTGGAAGTTGAACGTGCGATGTGATAGATGGGCGTACTGAATTTGCTTGCCATCTCCAGGGCTTATTTGAATTTTACCATGGGATATCTTTCCCCGTTCACCCTTTGTGGATATTAAAGAATATTCAGCCATCCCGATGACATTATAGTGTTGCGTATATCTAGTCAACAGTGACATAGAAGTGTATTCACCTGCGACCACTTCATTATATTTTGTTCGCTATTGCTATTATACTCTGAAGACTGTATACTAAAAATTCATACTGCAAAAATTACTCAAATTATATTTCCAACAATATTATTTTTCTGTTGTGTTTATTAAAATTAAGATACACCATAAGATTGTGGGAAATTGAATCATGCAACTGTTAACCCGAATTTGTTATTAGATTTTACAAAAGTGAATGTGTTTTGTAACAGCTCTATCAATATTATGATTGTTTACTTTTCTACTTATTATCATAATATACAACTAGTATTAATGACTTGGGATTGTTTCATTACAGTGTATAATATTATTCTGACTTCTTTCCATTTGCGTAAGATCAAATTTAAGAGATATTTGGTTTATGTTCAAGGTATCGAGTAGTTTATTTTATGAAAATTTTTATTTATGCCACTTTACAGCGCAAAACGTTCAATTATTCTTTTATTATTATAATAAAAGCTTTAACGGAACGATTGATGAGAATTTCTCTATTAGAGTATTTGCTATTTTGAGTTTTTTTTATATAATTTCATTTCAAGAGATAACCTTTGATATATAACGTAACGTAAATACAAAGTAAATAGATCGTTGACGATCAGCTTGTTTATAAGCAATGCGAGTACGAGAAAAGAAAAGAAATATTTTGAAGGTTTATAGGAACCAGCAAATTGTTTTGTTTGTTTGACACTTAGCTAGCCTAGATACTATCCCTGGTCGAGTTTTCTTGACAAATACCATTTCACCCATCTTAAATTTCACATCGTGTAACGTTAACTTTTTGTGTTAATTTGTGAAATGCTTCACACATAATATGATACGCTTTCCTAGAAGACAGGATTCCCGGTGGGGAACTACATTAACATCCAGCTCTAGAAAATCCTTTACAGAAAGGCTGTAATAACAATAAATAAATCTATAATTCACTTATTTATTTTTAAAGTAAAAATTTGGCATACAGCGATCTGTTTCAAATATTATTTATCTTTTTTCGTATACTTATGGAGATTTAATATCAAATATTACAGATAGCAAGATGATAATGCAACAGAGGGAGAGGGAGAGAGAGGGAGAGGAGAGGGAGAGGAGAGAGGAGAGGAGAGGAGAGGGAGAGGAGAGGGAGAGGGAGAGGAGAGGGAGAGGGAGAGGGAGAGAGGAGAGGAGAGGGAGAGGAGAGGAGGGAGAGGGAGAGGAGGGAGAGGGAGAGGGAGAGGGAGAGGAGAGGGAGAGGAGAGGGAGAGAGGAGAGGGAGAGGAGAGGAGAGAGGGAGAGGGAGAGGGAGAGGGAGAGGGAGAGGAGAGGAGAGGAGAGGGAGGGAGGGAGGGAGAGGGAGAGGGAGAGGAGAGGGAGAGGGAGAGGAGGAGAGGGAGAGGAGAGGGAGAGGGAGGGGAGAGGAGAGGGAGAGGGAGAGGAGAGGGAGAGGGAGAGGGAGAGGAGAGGGAGAGGAGAGGGAGAGGGAGAGGGAGAGGGAGAGGGAGAGGGAGAGGGAGAGGGAGAGGGAGAGGGAGAGGGAGAGGGAGAGGAGAGAGGGAGAGGAGAGGGAGAGGGAGAGGAGAGGGAGAGGGAGAGGGAGAGAGGGAGAGGGGAGAGGAGAGGGAGAGGGAGAGGGAGAGGGAGGGAGAGGAGAGGAGGGAGAGGGAGAGGAGAGGAGAGGGAGAGGGGAGGAGGAGAGGGAGAGGAGAGGAGAGGGAGAGGGAGGGAGAGGGAGAGGAGAGGAGAGGAGAGGAGAGGGAGGGAGGGAGAGGGAGAGGGAGGAGGGAGAGGGAGAGGAGAGGGAGGGAGAGGGAGGGTCTTATTAAAATACTGTTTATCGTTAAGGGGACCACAAGGGGCAGACAACACAAGTTCCAATACTTTCCTTATGAGATAGAATTAGGTGCCCTTATTAGAATACTATTTCAGCCATGGGGCCACAGCAAGGGGAAGGAGTAAGTATATCTGTCTTATTTGATTAACATTTAAAATTCCATAACGATGATATCGTAATGCTCTTCAAACAGAACCAAATTAACTAAGCTCAAATGTAAGGCGAGTTGAAGATGACTTTTCTCAAGGTAAAACAAGAATGTTGTCGTTGTTGTTACTTAGTTACTCATGTATTTTAAAGTAATTTTGCATGTATAATACTGAAGGTTGACTTCAAGGTGAGATATAAATAAATACATGTTAACTTAAAAAAAGGCCAGCACTTCTACAAGATATCAATAATACAGTTTAACCATTTTCATTCATATTTAATTAATTTTAGACTGATCTTGCGTTATATTAATAGACATAAATACACGTTATCTTAAAAAAAATTTCAAGGCCAACCGCTTTATAAAATATCAATAATGCAGGGTCATTTCAAAATGTCATCCTTACAATGCATTAATCCTGGTTTCATGTGACTTTTACAATCTCGAGATCGTTATTCAGATATTGAAAAATTTGAGCTAACACTTAGATTCAACCGTATGAATTGTTTGTTGCTGAATTATGCGTCGTATCAATAATTGCATGGAACATAATCGATGTGTTTAAGGACTATGTCTGAATATGTTATATCTTTAGAAATATGCAGCTATTTCAGAAATATTTGATAAAAATAAAACTGATCCTAATAAATGTTAATAACAATAAAGCAGAGTAAATAAAAAGAAAAGTGGAACGGAAGACGTACCAGTGGGCGAGGCTTGTGACGTCACAAAACAAAATGGCGACCAAGGCCTCTCTATTCTACTCACACTTGCCTTAGATAATGTAAGAATGACCTACTATTCACATTTCCATTCCTGATACACTATGGTGTAATACTGTGATTCATCACCTGCATCTTTAAGAATATTCTCTTTACAAGGAAAGGTGATCCGAGTCATGGCAAATCTTCAGTACCGAGCAGATTGCCGACACATTTTGAATTGTTTAAAATTTTAACATTACCTTGTAATTTTATCAATGCATGCGTTCTCAATAATAATTTACCAGTTACTCACCAAGCTTTTCACAACCATGATTCAGTTAAATTGTTTAAAATTTTAACATTACCTTGTTGTTTTATCAATGCATGCGTTCACAATAATAATTTACCAAGTTACTCACCAAGCTTTTCACAACCATGATACAAGAAATAAAGACAAATTATATTCAACTTGCTTCCGTTTAGCAAAGTCACAAAATATGGAAGTTTACCTTATAAAATATACAATCATTTGCCTCAAAATATTCGTTCCTTAAAAGTTCACTCTTCAAAACTACAATAAAGTCTACTTGTGAATATATTGATAAGTAGATTTATTATTGTTCATATTATTCACCAGTAACCGTGTCATAATTGCATTAATTGTGGATTTATGTTATGTTATACGTTATTACCCGAGTTTTGTCTATTTTGATATATTTTAATATTATTTTGTTTGACAACTAGCAAGTACAAACTGTATAATAGCAAGCTAAATAAATAATAATAATAATTTCCATGGCCTGCACAAATACAAAATAGGATGGAACAGAGTATTTAAATTAAATACTACATGGGTGTTATAGCGCGGATTTTCCTATGCACAGGTTACGTACTGTTAAGTTTAATATTATACAGGGTGTTTAAAAAGACATGTCAATATTCAAGAGGGCAATTTCGTTTGGAAAATATAGTGTGTCGAAGTTTTACTATTATTCTAGTTTTTCTTAAATTAGACCTGAAATTTTTAAGATACCAATTTGACATTTGGAACGCTTATTATTCTTTAGGAGATCAATGTTTTTATTATGTTACTGATATTGAATATCTGATAAATTTTGGGGTGTCAGGTTCTACCCCCCAAATGTTGTTTGGTTACCCCATTGATCTTCAGCGATCAACAATGTGTGTTCCTCATTCGATTTATAAAGTTTGCTGTCTCTTTCATTTTTCTGAGAAATGCATAGATTTCGAGTTGCGTACACCAACGACTTCAGATGGCCTCATAGGAAAAAATCCAACGGGTTTAGGTCCAGCGATCGTGCAGGCCATAAATTAGGTCCACCTCGGCCAATCCAACGATATTCGTATGTTGCACTTAAAAACTCTCGGGCCGCCCTACGAAAATGCGGTGGTGCACCATCATGCATAAACCACATTCTATGCCGTATTGCTAATGGTACATCTTTAATAAAGTCAGGAAGCGTATTTTGCAAAAAGTTACGATATACTTCTACGGTTAGCCTTCCTGGTAGAAATACTTAACCAATCAGGCCGTCACCCACAATTGGAACACAAACGTTCAACGAGAATTGATGCTGAAAACGAAGTTGACTTATCTCGTGTGGATTTTTATCAGCCCAGACATGGTTGTTGTGAAAATTTCTTATAGCATTTTGAGAAAAACTCACTTCGTCGGTAAAAATAATTAACCACAATAATTGAGGGATGTCAATCAATGTCTGCAAAATCCATTGGCAGAATGCAACACACAGTGGAAAATCAACAGGAAGCAGTTCTTGAACGCGTTGGATGTTACATGGATACAATAAATTTTCTGTAACAATGTGCCAAACAGTTCCATTACTCACGTGTAAAGCATTTGTAACTCTTGTGGTGGAGGTTCGTGGATTTTCCTCAATCCTGTTCAGCACATTCTCCTCTAGCTCCGGCGTTCGTCTTGTCCTTGGTCTCCCTGATCCTCCATTTCGATTCGATTTGCCTGTTTCACGCAGATGTCAATGAATATTTTCGAAAAGTCAAGGAACATTACGGTTAGGATATCGTTCACCGTACAAGCGCCGAGCTTCTGCTGAATTGCCATCAGCCCATAAATGAAATCAATATCAGTCATGTCGACATTCATGATTAATTTTTTCACACAATTCGACAGATAACAATGATGCGAGATGCTGTCAAATTAATATTTACGTTGAACAATTGAACATTGGAGGTGGTCACTGTGAATTTTTTTTTAATGATTGGAAATAAAACTCTGGTCATTCTTGCAAATATTTCAATTTGTTTTTTTGTGAACTAGTAAGAGTACTTACGATAGTTTAAATGTTTCCACTATTACTGTGTGTAATTTCTTGGTTGTATGCGCTGTATTTAATTCACTAACACTTCACAATTAAACTCCCACTATTGTTGCACATATTCTCATAAGGTAAATAGAAAATGTTTACCTATTTTTATAATGCTCGCTACACAAATTAAAATGAATCAAAAACATGTTTTAACGTCTTTCCGCGTAAAAAACAAAATGAATTATTTAATTAAACGTTTAATGCGCGTATTTCGAAAGGTACTTGCACTACATTGGTTCATATTTTTTATTTCGGGAAAGCATGATCAGTCGAAAACTCAAGAGCCAACAAAAATTGCTAATACACAATATCAACGGGGTGACACATTTCCGAGTGTAGGACACAGAATGCCCGTTTTTTTATATCACAGTTCCGCATTTATCTCGAAATCTATGCATTTCTTGGAAAAATGCAAGAGACAACAAAGTTTCTAAATCGAAAGACCACACATCCTTGATCGCTGAAGATCAATGGCGTAACCAAACAACATTTGGGGGGCTGAAAGTGAATCTCCTAAAGAGTAATAAGCGTTCCAAAGGTCAAATCGATATCTTAAAATTGTAGGAGTAATTTAAGAAAAACTAGAAAAATAATAAAACTTCGACACCTTGTACCTTCTAAACGAACTGTTTCCGGACCAATATTTATAGGAAATTTATTTCTTAAAGTGACCTAAGCAATCACCCCCTTGAATATTGACATGTCATTTTGAAACACCCTGTATATGTATGAAGAAGCTTTTATTAAATCATACTTATTAACTTTTACTTTTATCAAGTACAAATTAACTTAGTAACTGATTTTTATTGGTAACAATTTGATAACTACCATTTTATAACTCCAAGATTTATTGGCGATGTGAGATAGTCAAAGAGCAACTTCGTAAAATAAAATTGTTAAGCTAACGTAAATGATCCGTGTTATACGATACTTTGAGAGCAAATAATAACAATTTTAGTTGTATTATACAATAAAAAGGGTCAAAGGTCTCCTTGATTTAAAGAGGTAGCTACCGAAAAATATTTGCCTTTTGAGCGCAGGGTTATATAAAGTTTATTGTTAAAATTTTAGGAATAGCAAAACTGCAAAGGCTTGTAAAGTATGAACCGTCATTAAAATAATCACGGATATTAAACTTAACAGGCATCAGCAAAAGCAAAATACAACTTTTACAAAGGATAAGAGGAGGGAATGATAAGCTTTTACTATCATATAACTGGAAATAGATGCTGCTTTTTTAAGACCTACAAAATCCACATAAATATTACATGCTACTGTACAAAGTAGATTTACAAAAGTACTAAAAGTCTAAAGGGTAAACCTGTCCCCATATACACGGTCCAACCAAGGTATTAAATATTTTATTGCTTGATAATATCGTGTACTACTTAGTAAGTTAATCGTCTCGTTTATACTTCATTAAGAATGCTCTTATCTTCCTTTATTGAACTATCTACTTAAATGTTATGTGTTGTTCATGTAGACGAGTAAAGTTGTAGCTTGTCTGTAAAACCGAGTTAACAATTTCTATTTATAGGTACACAATAAAATTAAAACTGTCCCAAGTGTTTTAAAGCAAATACTGTTTCAAAGTACGTTACCGTACCTTTTCAGAATAATACCATTTCAAGTATGTTCCAATTAGAACAAACATGTCTGTTAGAAATTACACCAACAGGTGGATAAGTACAAAACAGTAAACATTTTTATTAATTGAACTATAACAGTTACTAGGAAACTTTTAGTTGTTAGGTTGTTGACGTTTGTCTGGACTCTTAAATCTGGGAGCTTAAAAGAAAATTTTCGTGCCGTATAATCTATTTTATTTTGTATGTTATTTTCATATTTTAAGCGCTTTTATTATTTAAAATTAAAACTTTTTCAATTGGTATTGTCATTTATGCTTTTTCCTCAAGGTAAACGTTAGAAAATTACATTTACGTTTGGTATTAAGAAAAGTTAGATTAAACAAGTTAGTGATGTGCTTAATTGCTTTGTAACATATGAAAATATATATGAACCAAAAAACAATATTGATATTGCATGGTAAATGGCCTTTGCCATTATTACATTATCATACTCACATGCAAAATGTCTAAAAATATTGAGGCGAATACGAAATGCAAATCAAAACTTGAGTTAGCCGGCTCAAAAAACGTTTGTCTTTAAAGAAGTAAACGGTAGTAACTAGTTTAAAAAATAAAAAATTTGGTGTGGAACACCACACGGCCTTCCAACCTACCAAATGGAAACTAAAGGAAATGAAATATTTTTTTTTGGATAATTGTGCAACCGCTGTCATAAGAAGTTCATTACGAAAATAGGCAACATTGTAAAAGCAAAAACATATATGTCAAACAGACGTTTAAAACTTCATGACAGACAGATGCTAACTTAAATGAAAAATGAAATAAAATAATTTTGATTTCAATTTTTTTAGGATAACTATGCAACCCCTTTTTTATACGTTCATAACGAAAACAGGCAACATTGTAAAAACAAAAACAATAATTTATGTCAGAATGACGTTTAAACTTCAATATGCAGCTGTTTTAGAAATATTTCATAAAAACAAAAAACTTTCCCTAACAAACCCCCCTTCTCCGCTGCTGGATTTCTCCCAAAATCTAATCAACTCTAAGCAAATTAATACAAGCTTAAATACAAAATTTTAAGTTTGGTATTTGGAGTTATCGTGGATACTAACATACATCCACACAGACATACACACAGATATCTAGACGTGATGACAGATCTTTGCGAAACTAGGACAAAAGTTGTAAAATGAGCTAATAAGTCGATTTAGCTATGGTGGAAAAAAAGTCGATTGCATAACCTTCTATACCTACATATGTATATATGTAGGTAAAAATGAGTATTAAAACACATAGCTTTATTACATTTCAATTATGGCATACATGTAAATTGTGATGTGGACATCATCGAATTTTTTAAGTACAAATCGTTGATTGAATTAAATTTTTTTCAAATTGTAACATAATTTTCTCTTTATCTTGTTACATTTTACCTTTGAAACGTTTTCATTGAAAACATTTTCGTTCAGTAGAATAGGGTAACGAACAATAAGAGTTTCCGGTGCTCAGTGATTGGGTGTCGGTGTATTATGAACCTAAATTTTGCGTACTTTAAGATAGCTTGTATATATATATATATATATATATATATATATATATATATATATATATATATATATATATATATATATATATATATATATATATATATATATATATATATATATAATATATATAAATGCCCACATTCGCCTCGGTTTTTCTACGCAGTCATATGTGGGTTCTTGAGGAGCATATTCCAAAATTATTTTTGCATATACAGGGTGGCACAAAAATAAAGTACATATCAAAGTTATATTTTTCTTATGGAACACCCTATAATTTTTTATACTTTTAGATACTATAGACCAAATACAGGTAAGTTTCTGTTACACTTCCTATACCTAAAACTGACCGTTTCTGAGAAATTATGAGAAATATAAAAATACATATTGTAATTTAAAAATTGCTTACACCCTGTAACATAGAACGAGCTGCTCAAAATTAAATCTGCTGGTTAACTGAAAGGTTAAGGTATACTAACCATATAAAAGTTTTATTTCAAAATTATACAGAGTGCTGAAAAAAGTTGCTCCAAAGTTTAGGCACACATTTTATTGAATAACTTCTTAAAGTTAAATGGAACACCCCGTATTTAGTGGCTTATTTCGACGCAGAATTAGATTCCCTTTGAAACTATATTAGGGTTCCCTATGCCTATCTCTTATGTTTTTACGCAAACGGCGTTTTTATATTTTACTTTTTATCTGCTATACCTATGCTACTATTTTTTTAATAATAGTAGGCTTTGGCCAAGATGGCGTTAATTATTTCGAAAATGATTTGACAGTGACGCTACTTGTTAGTCAAACCATTATCGTTGTTTAAAGTAGTTTAAAATTGTTTTTTCGAGATTGTTACATTTCATTAGTTAAAATGAGAACTTACCCCCAGGAAGAACGAATTGATATGATCTTGGTAATCGGTCAGTGTGAAGAAAACTGTTTATTAGCGTCAAGAGTATATGACCAAGGGTATCCTAACAGACATCATCCTAATAAGCGTTCATTGGAATAGTTGTTGCTCCTTTGCGAAGATCAGGCAGTGTGTCTTATACTAAGCCCGAACGACAAAAATCGGTTACCGAAAAGTTTTCATAACAACGGATTTGTTAATAGACAATACTTTCACTACTACAGTGACGAAAATCCTAAGATTTTTAAAACCCTAGATCACCAGCACAGACGGTGTGTTAACGTGTGGGGTGGAGTAATCGGAACGCAAATGGTAGGTCCATACTTTTTTGATGGCCACTTAAACGGGGCCATGTTTCTTAGATTTATTAGGAACAATTTGCCTATACTATTGGAAACTATTCCGCTTAATATTCGTCAACGAATGTGGATGCAGCTAGATGGTGCTCCTGCATACTTTGATAGACGTGTTAGGAATGAATTAGATGGGCAATATCACAATAGATGGATAGGACGAGTAGGTCCACAGGACTGGCCAGCCAGGTCTCCGGACCTAACAAGTCTCCACTATTTTGTATGTGGATATATTAAAAATGTTGCTTACAATACACCGCCAACGATACCTAACGGTATGAAAGTACGAATAAGAGAAGCATTTCGTTCCAAAACGCCAAATATGTTATCCAGGGTTCAGCAATCATTTCGAAAAGAGTTTCTTATGTATTGAGAATAATGGACACAACTTTGAACATTTATTAAAATAATAATTCTTTTACTATTTAAGTTTGTTAACCGTTCAATAAAATGCTTTTAAAAAATGATTTTTAGATTTTCATTACAATACATTTACGATAAAGAAATTATTCATAAGTAAAATATAAAAACGCCGTTTGCGTAAAAAGCATAAGAGATAGGTATAGGGAAACCTAATATAGTTTTAAAGGGAATATAATTCTGCGTCGAAATAAGCCACTAAATTTAAGAATTTAACTTTAAGAAGTTATTCAATAAAATGTGCCTAAACTTTGGAGCAATTTTTTCACCACTCTGTATAATTTTGAAATATAAATTTTATAACCTTTCAGCTAACCAGTAGATTTAATTATGAGCAGCTCGTTCTATGTTACAGGGTGTAAGCAATTTTTAAATTACAATATGTATTTTTATATTTCTCAAAATTTCTCAGAAACTATCAGTTTTAGGTATAGGAAGTGTAACAGAAACTTACCTTTATTTGGTCTTTAGTATCTAAAATATAAAAATTATAGGGTGTTCCATAAAAAAATATAACTTTGATATGTACTTTATTTTGTGCCACCCTGTATATATAATATATATATATATATATATATATATATATATATATATATATATATATATATATATATATATATATATATATATATACCGTATGTACCGTTTCGAGACGCACCATATGAATTTCCCATGTTAAATTTTCAATTGCATATTCTATCTCTATCATTAGTTTTAGAGAAAAAAATTTTCAGTATTTCGGTCTCAACATGCTTTGACCAATTTTGTAAAAAAATCCCAGTTTGTTTTAAAAAAAAGGCATTTACTAGTTATCGCATTTAAACAAAAAATCACACGTCGTGAAAAAACTAAAATTTATTTTCATATTTTCAATTTTACATCGAAATTAAAAGGAGAAAACTAAGTTAAATTATCTAAATTAAATTTGGAAATAAATTTCTATTATTAACTAAACAAAAACCGAATGCAATAGTTCCCGAATGAATATTGTAAGGCATTTACTAGTTATCGCATTTAAACAAAAATCACACTTGCCATGAGAAAACTGAAACAAACCTGTGTATTTTGTTTTATTCAAAATAATAATTATAAATGTTTGATTGTTTTTAATATTCAATAGTTCCCTGTTTGTTGTGTTTTTGTGATACAATTTTGCAAATAGACCTTCACCACATCATACAACAATCTCCAGAACTGTAAATAATTTCGAAAAATCTGGTTGTGTAAATTTCGATCATGTTAAGAGGCACAAAAGACAATGCAATGAAATTTCAGAGATCAATGTTTTGGCGAAGATAGAAATGGAACCAAGAGCAAGTATTACCCAAATATCTTCGGAAAGCTCTGTCGGTAAATCCTCTGTACACCGTATATTAAAACGTCACAAATATGAACCTTATAAATGTCAGGAACACCAGATGTTATTGGCGGGAGATCCATATTCTAGAAGTGTATTTTGTGAAATTTTAATGGAAAAGTTCCACCAAAATGAACGTTTTCCGTACTTCACATGTTTTACCGATGAATGTACATTTCACGTAGTAGCAAATCAGAACAAACAAATTCATCGACATTGGCCGAGAACTAATAAGAGTATTATTCGGTCTGGAACGCAGTACCCTCAGAAAGTAAATGTTTGGGCAGGCAGTTTGAAAAATAAAATTGTAGGACCTATATTTATTGACGGAAATCTAAATTCAGGGTTGTATTTACCTTCATTGCAAATGAAATGAAATTGTAAGATGAAGTGCGCATAATTGCCAGATAAACAATATTTAAATGAAATAAGTGTTGAAAAGGATGAAGTACTTTGGCCTCCAAGGTCACCAGACTTGAATCCATGTGATTTTTTTTGTGGCCTTTCATAAAAAATAAAATCAATAATTTTGATATTATCAACTCCTTAGACGATTTAAAGCAAACAATAATTGTTATTTGTAACAATATTCATCCGCGAACTATTGCAAATGTAAATAGAAATTTCTACGATAGATTAGGTTTTTGTTTAGCTAATAATAGAAATTTATTTGCAAATTTAATTTAGATAATTTAACTTAGTTTTCTCTTTTTAATTTAGATGTAAAATTGAAAATATGAAAATAAATTTTAGCTTTTCATGACGTGTGATTTTCTGTTTAAATGCGATAACTAGTACATGCCCTTTTTTAAAGCAAATTGGGATTTTTATTACAAAATTGGTCAAAACATGTTGAGACCGAAATACTGAACAATTTTTGTTAATAAAGGTTTTCTCTAAAACTTATAATAGAGATAGAATATAATAAATTCATATGTATATATATATATATATATATATATATATATATATATATATATATATATATAAACTCATAGTCATAAACCGGAAGGGCGCCAGAGTATTTGAAATTAACACAATCGGGGTTGAAATGCCCTATTACCAAGGTTCATAGCTCGTCTAAATACTCAATTAACTCGCTTACCTTATTATCTTAATTATAGGTGGGTATAGGGAGCTGTAGATGTGGCGCTATACCTGTAAGGCTACAAAATACTATTTGCACATTTCTGCTAAATAATTACGTGCTTCAAGACCAAATGAAAGCAACTAAAATGCTTATTAAACAAATTCTCAAATTGTGTCGTTACTAAAGAATATTGTACAATATACGCACTTCGTCTCTAGGAAATTGTGTATTTCAACAATCTTCACAAATAAAAAAAAATCAGTTGACATTTGCGTATCACAAATATCCCTTTTTTGTACTAATCTAAATTATCCGGCAACTAAAGAAGCGGGGTCACAGTTTTTACACCTGAAAATACTTCTAGTTCATTAACCTATTCACATATTGTAAATAAACACACCTGTTCGGTGTGATAACACCGGGCTACACAATAAATAAACACTATAGTTATATAAATTTGGTAGGCTACTATCAACAAAAGGGGAGCGTTCTTTCAAGACCATTAACTCTTTGGTAAACTAAAGCAACTTAATGTAATTATTTCCAAAACGAAAGTTTAGAACGTTGACAAATTTAGTAACATATAACTTTTCAAATATTGCATAAAGAGGAAAAATATCAATGTACAATGTAACACAAATTAAACAGCGGATGGATATGTTTTATCAACTGAATGGTCCAAATACGCTTAATAAAGAAACATTCATCCGTTCGACACATACAATAATAAACAAACATCTTTTTCTGTTCGGGCAATCAACACCTCTAGTAAATGAACGATATTGACCCAAATTCTTAATCGAAGATCAGGCCTTCCTAAACTATTCCCTTTTCTTTATACTACTTACGGGGTAAGGGGTGGGCTGTGACAATGAATGGCCCCCCAGGTTACTGAACGGTGATGGTTGAATTCCTACGGCGTCTCCGAGGCCGTAACTACGATCGAATGCTTTTTATTCAGATTCTCCGCAACAATTAGGAAAGTTGAGTAAGTTAATGCGAATTCTTTAATTGCTGCACTACTTTGGTTAATATAATTGCGTAATTTGATACTCTAACCACTTATATACAGTTTTAAGGAACGAACGTTATAATTTCACACAAACTAATTAAGCGGTTTATATACATCGAGTTTACTATACGAAATTTATTTATTTACAGAAAAAGTTTTCTAGTTACTAGCAATCCGTGAGCCTGAATGTCTTAATATGCAGGAATGGACGTTTAATTTCCGCCACACAATAGGCGACTTTACTCCCAAAAATAAGGGAAAGCACTAGGTTTTAACACTCAACCCCTCTTTTAAGCACCCTTATCGATGCCTCTCTGGACAAACGACACTACGGTATTTTAATCACGTGTTGGTTGAAGCTACCCAATATCTCTCAATAGTGTTGACGTGGAAAACTGGCCTTGACGAAAGTTCATTCAACATGGATTTTGGGTAACACCATTCCCACTCGAACAGTAATGCGCTATGCATTTCCACCGGTCGCCGTAATGAACTTAACACTCCTACATTTGAACTAGGACTGATCTACATGAATCTTTCACTTCTCGCCACATTGGATTTTTATCCCCATCAACCAATCATATCAATATACTACTTAAAATTTAATCCGCGCCAAAAACGAACTGAACCGAGCAGAAGAAATTGCATCATAAAAACAATCTGCCTTTTATCACTGAAATCGGTATACGCTAGGTTAATTATATCCTTTCGACATTGTGCATTAAGGCTTCGTATCTAGAAACCAAACTTCTTGTTAGAAGACCAACATTTTATTGAATAATTCCCGTCAGCCAGTCGCCAAAACGTTTTTAAGCCTGCAGTCTATGCTTTTCTGCACTACTTTTCAATGCAAAATATCAATTTTAATAAGACATATAACTATGCAATGAATTAGTTACTATGATTAACGAATTTTGAGAAAACTACGAATACCCCTTATTTGCAAAGGCACTAATCAACTCTCAACTAAAATAGTAAAAAGAATTTCACTTCCTAACACTCCCAACATGTACCATGTTTTAATTAAAAACTCCGATCTATTACTGATAAACAAGCCAAAACTATATTTCGTTCTCAAAATAGGGATTCTAAATACGGTTGCCATTTGTAATAATTTCAAATAACTACTACTAATAACACGCAAAGAAAAAAGTTACAATAAAAAATCTTTCAAAATTTATGCTTTATCATGCTCATTTTCTTGAATTATACTGCATTTCTGACGTCGGGTACCATCTCCACCAAATTCGCTGTCTAGATATTTGGATATCAAGCAGTCATAAAATTTGGATGCAATTAATTGTGAGTTTTTTAAGCAAAGCAGAAATCAAATATACCCCTTTTGCGCTTATGCCGTAACCCCGTCACCACCATCAAGAATCACTGGATAGATTAGATGCTAAATACTTGAGCTAAATATAAAAATTTCAATCTTCACTGAATGAAAATCTCATTTAACCCTATTACTCCTTATCCCCCAAAAACTCACTGAAATCTAGAGAACTAGGTGCTAAATAGGGCAAGTGCGCCCATGAGTAGGCACTTAAAATTGTTTTGCAAAATAAATCAAAAACTTTAACAAATCTTGTTTATTCTTATACAGAAATCAAAGCTCATTCTATAGGTAATCTGAATACATAAACCAAAAACGTAATACTTACAAACTTAAAAAGATATTTGTAGCTTAACATATAAATGTAAATGCGTACGCTTAGGCGCGACGATGGTTAAGAGTACGCATTATTGGGTCAAAGAGTACGTGGATAGCACACTCTAAACACAATTGTTAAACACGAATACCTTTGTACTATATATGTCGTACATTCCTCGTGCTACCACTTTTTTGATGCGCAGCACATTAGCCAGTTACTCTTTTTCGTGGTTTTTTCGTATAGTTTCTCGCATCCGGGACAAACGGCTACTTGATCGTTATCCCTTAGAGTAGTAAAATTTTGGATTTTCTTTTTTGAAATCGGCTTCTTTTCAGAAAATACATTTTTCTTAGATATCTTTCCTTTAGTCTAGTCTTTTATCAGCTCGCGTTGTTAAAATTCCGGATTTCTTCGAATTTTTCCTTCTCACTTGCTTTTGCTTTGACTTTGAAAGCGACACTATCATTTTCGGAGTTACAGAAGATGTTGAAGGCTCGTCAACAGTGCTAGATAGGGACCTGTCTTTTACTGTTGCTGCACTTGGTGACTGATCGTCAGCTAGAGTTTTTAACGATGTACTAGCAACATTGGAAAACATTTTATCGACTCTTCGACATTCGTCCGCTTGGAAGGTTGTAGAGGCTTGCTGTGCAGGATTTGGGGCTGTGTTGTTAGCCTCACGAGCTCCAACTACTGAAAGTGATAAATCTTTGTCCTCGCAAACCGATCCAAGGGCAGGTGCAAAATCCTCGTTATTGAAGATATCTAGATTATAAGGATATAATCCAGTAGTCCTAAAAAATGTCACGCAAATCTCTATGTTTGTAACTCTGCACCTTGAAACAAGGTAGCTATCTGTTTTAAAGTGGCTTGGCATGATTTTTTATAATCGACTTATCACATTCATTTCAAGAAGCACCTTTTAAGGAAAGGAGATCATAACAATGGACTGTTGTCTACAAAACTAGAAGGCTTACAATGTGCAGTGTGATACACTTGTCAAAAAACAGAATAACCGGATCGTCTTTCAACGATTTGACATGAGTTGGAAAACGTTTTAGCGACTCAATCAGCAAATCCTAATTAATGTACCCTGAATCAGAGATCAATCTTAAGGTCCCGGCAGGCCCACCATAAAACTTTACACACTTCCGTGGAAAGATCAAGGCGGGTGGAGTCCGAATTTCCAACTGCACTCACGCAACATATCGCAGTAATTGACTGCCCTCTTCCGCTTGATACTACTTTCGAGACAGATTTATTTCCTTTTGCTGCCATAACTTTTGTTAATCTATTCGGGATGGTAGAAAGGCCAGTTTCGTCTATATTAACTATGCGATTAGGCCCTTGCTTGACTTTTCAAAAATCTGTTTTAAATTTCCAAAAAATCTCTTGCACTGGAGTTAATTAAATCCAACAGCTCGAACTAAACTGCATTTCTCGGGTGCCCTCAGCGATAGACCATTTCTCGCGGCAAAGTTCTTGACCCAGTGCCTACCTGCCATCTTCTTATCGATATTAGATCTATGCGGAATATAGTCCATTTCAGCATACCACAGTCATTACTTCCACCATTTGTAATCCGTGAAATCTTGAATCCAGGAAAAGAAAGGAAAGGTCACGTATTTCATTCCCCTCCCAAGGGGCGACGGGCTGTTTGAGCTTTCCAAGCTCTTTCAGCCACAATCATGGATTCCCAGCATTCATACATTACATATATATATATATATATATATATATATATATATATATATATATATATATATATACATGGTGGGATTAAGGATGGGTGTGGTCAGAATAGGATAGGAAGGAACGGAGTTGGGGTTCTGGGGGGGAAAATACTATGCCAGCATTCGCCTAAGTAGCCGCACATGGTAGCCAGTTTTTACTTGTGAGTGCTTTTATCAATTTCAGATTAAAGTTCGTCACAATATTACACTCACAACATCATAATCAGACTAAACACAGTCAAATATGTTCTTTGACTATGACAATCTTCATTTTTAGCCTCCACCCGTTAGAAACAATTCTGATTTGTCACCTGCAAGGCAGGTTAATAACACTCACTTTATTAAACTAATTATTTCAGACGTAGGTCGGCAAAATGTTAAAATTGTGGAAGAATGTAGAATAAAATACATTGTTTGTTATTTATATACTCGTATGAGATTAAGACTGGTCATCCAGAACTAAGGTTGTTTTGTAAGAGAAATTTTTTTGCTTTCCCTCTAGCGTTTCGTCTTTACTTCAAGAGTTACCTGTAAACAGAATTATTGGTAATTTAATTAATATTGGATAAGATTAGAACAAGCTCATATACTACATATTAATACCTTCATAATTGCTAACAAAAATGCATGTAAATATATTTTTACTTGAAAAATTTGAAGCACTGAAACTATGGCACGATCTTAACAAACAAAATGCATCCCCGTACCACAAAAAGTTAAAAAACACAGATTCAGTGGAGTTTCAATAGCTAAGATCGGAGGTCGACTGAGACTAACTAAAGAAAATATATATTTATATTTATATATTCATATACATACCATCAGCAAGTAATGCTTCGTTGCATATCTGATGAAAGTGAAAGTGATAGCTATGAAAGCTTAATGAGTTCTGAGTAGCCTAAAGGTTCTGTGTTTGTCTGTTACGTGTGTGCGTGTTTGCGAATGGGCGTGTGTGCTTTCGTGGTATACGAGTGTGTGTGTGTGTGTGTGTGTGTGTGTGTGTGTGTGTGTGTGTGTGTGTGTGTGTGTGTGTGTGTGTGTGTGTGTGGTGTGTTTGTGGTGCGTGCGTACGTGTGGGCGCGTCTGCGTGTGTGCGTCTGTGCGTATTCGCGTGTGTGCGTGTATGCATGTGTTCGTGTGTGCATGTGTACGTGTGTGTTTGTGTGGGTGGATGCATCCGTGCGTGCGCGTCTGTGTGTATGTATGTGCGTGAGTGTGTGATTGTGCGTGTGTGCGTTTGTGCATGTTCGAGTGTACGTATGTATCAATGTGCATGAGCTTGTGTGCGTGTATACGTGTGTGCGTGTGCGCGTGTGTGCATGTGTGCGTGTACTTGTGTGTGTGTGTGTGTGTGTGTGTGTGTGTCCATGCGTGGGCGCGTGCGTGACAGTGTGTGTGTGCGTGTGTGAGAGTGCGTGTCCGTGTGAGTGTGTACACGGGTATACGTGTGTGCATATGTGCGTGTGTATGTATGTGTGTGTGTGTGTGTGTGTGTGTGTGTGTGTGTGTGTGTGATGTGTGAATGTGCGTGTGTATGCGTTCGCGTGTACGTATGTATGTGCGGGGTGTGTGGGTGTGTGTGTTTGTGTGGTGCGTGGATGTGTGTTTGTGCTAGTATGAGTGTGTACGTGTGTGCATATGTGCGTATATGCTTGTGTTCGTGTATGCGTGTGTGCGTGTGTGCATATCTGCGCGTCTGTGTATGCGTGTGTGCATCTGTGCGTATGCGCGTGTGTGCGTGTATGCGTGTGTGTTTGTGTGGGTGGGTGCATCATAAGGACAGTGTTTTTGACAACGAACTACACAGACACCTCAATTTTTGTTATCATCTAGTTTATATACGAATATCACGTTCAGTATACGTAATTCATAGGCACTTAAGGAATTAAATAAGGGTGTGATCAGTTGCTAAAGCGGTAAGGCATTTTCCTCTACTACACTCAATAATATATCCATACCTTTATATCGATACAACAAAGATAATTCTATTAAATGTGAATTGATTGCAAATAAATTACATAGTTTAATCTATCATTAACTGTGTGATTTGAAATGGAATCTAGAAGAAAGGGGATCGTATTATGTGTCATATACGCACCAGTAAATAGATTGAGCTTTTCACTGAGATACGAAATTTTAAAATCGGGTTGTAAAAAAAGCACAACAAACAAGCGAAGTTATTAAATGTACTGTTGACAATGAAATAAGGATGTTTTCAATTTGATGTATTTTTTGCAAAGAAATAACAGTTCTAAAAAGCTACATTTGTGCGTAGTCTTTTTAAGATACACGTGTGAGTAAAGGTGTGTTTCAAATAAAATTGAATTTGATTGCCATTATTTGAAAGTTTACATTTGTATCTGCTTTCATTGCCGTTTACTGGGTGATTTTAGACGAGTTATTTACTTCCGTGTTCTTTTCTTTAGTGTAGTTAGTCACAATTAAAAGCGAGACTATTTTCAAGAAACGATTAAATTCTATTTTCCTATTGTAAAGTAATTCTCTAAAATAGGATACAAATAAATTAAGTGTGTTTACTTTATTTTCTGTAGTCGTAACTGACTTTATTTGACAACGCAAGAAGTACTACTAATAAAACCACTATGGTAACATAATCTATCTGTGTTTGTTTAAGGATTCTAGCAGCAAATAGACATAAAGTAACTTGATAGGTAATCTAACTTTTCCGGAACAATGGAGAACCGAGCGCATAATTCCACTTAGATTTTAAGAATGTTCAGATATTCGATATTTGTTTAATACTTGACGCTTAAATGAATTCGTTTTTTGTTAAAACATCAACTATCAAAGCACATATCAAACTTCACATGAGTAGATAAGTATATGAAGGACTCTCGCTTATTTCCATTTTAAATGATGTCCACTTTAATGCAGTTCGCCAGTATTACAGTAAAATACAGTAAAAGATTAACTCGAGTGGGACTTGAACCCACGACCTCCACTTTGCTAGAGTGAGGCTATTACAACTGAGCTATCGAGAAGGCAAGTCGCAATCGATTCAAACTTAAACTGCATGTAGTTAGTAGTTCCCTAGTTATGATGTATTATAATTTTTATATACAATATAATAGAAAAATAATGGAGGTAGTGGATTCAAGCCCCACTCGAGTTAATCTGTTACTGTATGTTGTACTTTAAAAGTTAATTCTAATATAAACACAGTTAATTAGTATTATTATATTGAACTTCTGTTCGTTCACTAAAAATCGTGATTTTTATTAATAGTTTTTACAATGTATATATATATATATATATATATATATATATATATATATATATATATATATAATGTGTCCGTGTCCAATATAATGATTCGCACTATGGGGATCTCGGAAATGATATTTAATATAACTCCGGCTAAATGTGAAAAAAGTTGTGTAATTTGGGGGACCAATAAAATGTTTCAATTTTTGAAATTTCTATTTTATTTTTTTTCTGGAGTTATTATAAATGCTAGAGCAAAAATACAAACACTTCATCATGGCAACTTGCTACGGGCTTTAACATGGCATGGTCAGTTTTTCAATAGGACGTTTGCTATTGTTATAGCCATCATAAACTTTGTTTTGTAAATACGGTCCTGACATTTTAAAACCTGACTTTCAAAGGTTTTTTTTATTACAAATTCAGCAATGTATCACATTTTATGGTTTGATCGCGTTTTGAACCTTTTCTGGACCATCATCACGAAATTTTTGAATACAGATTGCATTTTCAAGAAGTTGATGCAGTAACTTTCCCGTGTGATTATTACACACACCATAATAAAGTTTCTTAACAGTAGAAGTCAATATTAACAAACAAATTAACGGTAAAAGGGAAAACTATTAATTCCTTTTGTTTTTAGTGTAAATTAAAGTAAGAATTGATTGCTTATAAGTCTTATAATAGCTGTTCAAAAAGTTCACCATTATTTTCCAAATACAAATAACACCGTCTTACAGTTGAATTCAAAACATTGTGAAGCATTTGAGACGTAATACGTTCAAATGCTTCGAGAACTAAGTTCCGCAATTGATTGTCATTTTCAATATTGTGCCGGTAAATATAATTTTTGACATATCCCCAGAGAAAAAGACAAGTGGTGTTACACCAGGGGATCGTGCTGGCCATCTTATTCTCGAATATGTTCCAAACCATCTTACTGGAAACCTTGCCAATTCCTGGACGGCTATGGAATTATGTACCGAAGCACCGTCTTGTAAAAACCAATAATCTCCAATATCAGCTTGAGGTAAATCAGCTAAAGCTAGTCCTACTTCCTTTTCTAATAAATTTTGGTAGCGTTCAGAATTTAAAGATCCGTTATAGAAAAATGGACCTGTGATTCGCATTTCGAATATTGCAGCCCACATATCAAAACCGAAACGGTGTTAGTGTTTGCGCACTTTATAAAGTCTAGGATTTTGTTTCGCCCAACAGTGAGCATTTCTTCTGTTAAAAATTCCATTATTGGTCACCTGACTTTTATCCGACCAAATGATTTTATATGAAAATTGCTCATTATCAGCATTTTACCTGGTATACATCCACAGAACTCTCTGCGCCTCACTGAATCCCCTGGTCGAAATCCCTGATAAATTCTAAATGTAAATGGACGTATTTTTCTTTCTGTAAAATAACATGAGCAGTAGAATGGGCCACTCTAATTGCTTGTTCAATGTGTCGTGTAGAAATTTCTGGATTTTCCGTAACAGCTAATAAAACATTATTTGCTTTTCTTCATTGCAAGGTTTTTTACGGGAATGTACAGGCTTTTTAAATGCACCATGTTGTCTGAAATTGACACTGACAAGTTCCTAAATGTGATTTTATAAGGCGGCTGTCTTTCTGGATATTTATTTAAATACATGCGTCCCGCTTCTTTGGAATTTCGTTGACACAGTGTGTAACACGATAGCATATCATACTTTTCTATATTTGAAAGTTGCGCCATACTTTTTTGGTAACTATCACAAATTAACTAATTCAGAGTTAAATATTAGTACCAGGTAATACAAAATTGTATGATACAAAATTATGACGGATACTAAATTATTTCAAAGCCATCTATTTTTATTATTTTCAAAGCCGCCTGTTTTACTTATTCTTTTTTAGAACATCACATTGTTGTTATTATGTCGCAGATAGAACTATAAGATATTATTTAGCTTTGGAGATTCATGGAGCTTGGAAAAATCAATTTTTTTTTTAATTATATATATATATATATGTATTTTAGAAGTGTTTGATAATTATTGTTTAAATAGGTAACTTTAATGTTAATTTTACAATCATTTACTTTTTTATGTTAAGTTGAATAATTATATTATATTCTAGTACTTTTCGTTATTTTATAAAATATTAAACACAAAGGGAAGTTAACTAAATAAACTTTTTTGAAAATGCAGGTCTGTATTCAAAAATTTCGTAATGATGGTCCATAAAAGGTTCAAAACTCGATCAAACCATCAAATCTGATACATTGCTGAATTTGTAATAAGAAAACCTTTCAAAATATGGTTCTGATATTATTTAACTTATTAAAAAAAATAAGTTGACGTTGGTTATAAAAATAAGAAACATCCGAATGAAAACCTGACTATGACATGTTAAAGCCCGTAGCAAGTTCCCATGAAGAAATGTTTGTATTTCTGCTCTAGAATTTATAATAACGCAAAAAAAAAAAATAAAATAGAAACTTCAAAATTCTAGTTTTTTTTAAATATCTTATCGTCATTTTATTGGTTCCCTAATTACACAACTTTTTTCGCATTTAACCGGAGTTGTGTATTTACCATTTCCGAGAAAGGGGGCGGCGCTCCTATGAAACATGCGCTTGTAAAATTACGATAAGGTTTCTATCTCTTTCATAACCGCTACAAAAATTAAGTTTTGCGGGTTGCATAGCCACAGACATAATGTATAGAGTATAAAAACATAAAATGTAAAAGTATGTTTCAAAACGACAAATACCTTGTCTACTGAAGGTGCATAAATACAAGAAATCATGACGAAATGTTGTACAATGAGATGCTAATGTAGCTGAAAATCGATTGACCTTATTACTAACATGATCAAATTGAATGGTTTTACGACGTAAGTGTGCTCCTTAGAATTTAAACTACATTTTCAAGAGAAACGCCACATTCAGAATGATATGAATTATAAAATATCCGTCCTACAGACATACGGTCATTACAGCACAAACTTCACACATTAGCTCGGATACGGTGCTAGAACGTATATAATAATTGAGGTACACTGACAACAAAACGTATAATGGGTGCCAGCACAAACGTATACTTTTCAAAACGGTGTCACTGCGAAGGTTTTTCGATGTGTATATACTTATTTCATGCAATTCTTTTATGTTTAAACAAAATTACACAACATTACAATAAATTTATTGTTAAATAAAGATAAAATTGTTTACCTATACTATTGATATACTTGTTAACTGTAAATGACGATTGTCTGTTTTTTATCAATATCGAAATTGTTTAGTACCAAAATCTATCAAAAAAATAAAAACTTACTACCTCTTAATTCCGAGTGGGTAGAGCCTCTACGCTGATCAATATTCCTTCTTGTATTACTCATACATATTCACGTACCTGAAAACAATGGTTACGCATTAGAATCATTTACAAATTCCATTAGAAATGTTTACATCTATAAGTGTGATATCAAAATTTGTGTGTAAATTTTCTGAAAAGAGTATAGGTCTCATTCTAAATTTAATTTACTATTATTATTTACAGCATTGTAAGGAATTCACCCCCATTAATCCATATCTATAAGTAATTAGTTACAAGCAATATATTTTTCGAACTAGTTAAACAATATTTATTAACATGAATGTAATATGTGTGGGGTATATACAGGAAGGGAAATAGGGGTTACTTTTCTTAGAACTATGGTGGTAATTTCAGTCACTACACGATTTTAGAAATGGATTGTTGAGCAAGTGACGTGCTTAATATGCACGAGAATATCAGCCCGTACCGATAAAGTGTATGTTTCCGACTTATGTCAGTAGTACAGGCGGTAGTTCTTATTTCGAACATTAACTAATAAGGCGATTGTTAAACGGACATAAAAGACAAAAATCGGGAAATATAAAAATCAGTTTGTGGCCACCTACTTGTAAATTTTAATGGAAAAACGTCTTAAACACGGTTCGAATAAAGTAGAAATGCTTGAAAATAGCTTACGTAGAAGCTCACTTAAACGATAAGTATGCATTATTAAGAAAAAATCAATGCTATCAATAGAGTAATTGAACGTTACTAATATAAGGCTAATACTGAACTATGAAAACCGTTGCTGCGAAAATATTTAGCCTCTACCTTTCCCGACAAACAGGGCGATAACACATCCTTTCACACTACAAAAAACGCATCGCGACCAACACTGGGCTATTATTATTACTATTATTATTATTAGACGTGCTAGGATTTTGTTGTTAAGAAAGTGAAGGCTAGTGCCTGGAGAGACACTATAGACCAACTGTGCAATTTTAAGTACTACTGAAAGTTAAGTAAGAACGCCTTGAACGTTTATTTCTATTTGTCTATGTCTGCTTATTCCGTTATTAGGGGATAAAAATGCTTGGTATTAAAACCTATATTTTAGTTTAGGCGTAAAATCCTGATAATTTGCTAAGATTCAGATTTTTATTTCAGGATGGTTACTTGTGTTATAATCAGTTCAGATTTTCTGTTTTCTATTGTATATTGTTAATGGGACTTTGACATCCCTAACCAACGATATTATTATTATTATCATTATTATTGTTATTTTTTTTTTCTTAAACCAATTGAAAGCATTATCGATTACTTAGATCATTAAATGCTTCCTTTGGGTCATGGTATGTTGTTTTTTTGAGGTAAGTTTCAACTATTAGTAAACTATATTTATTTTGTAATTTTGTATGTTATGTCTGAATCATTTTCAAATTTCCTGCAAAATGTTTATGGCCTCTAAATATTTTATTATGGTTTTAAATTTGTCCTCATTTTACATCATATCTATTTCATTTGTAATTTTGTAGTGTTCTCTGTAGGGTTCTATTGCTGTACAGACTTCCATTACATGAGTTATTGTAAGATTATGGTGGCATTGGGCACATTTGGGTTTTCTTTTATTTAGCAATAGGTGACAATGGGTGATTCTTGTATGACCTATAGCTATCCTTGTCCAGATCACCTGTTGTTTTTTTGGTAGTATTTTTTAATCTGTGCATTTGTCTCACATCCTTAACGAATTGCCGTAAACGAGTTTGGTTACTTTCCCATGAGTGTTGCCACTTGTTCTTGATCAGAATTTTAATATACTTTGTCACATCTTTTATACAGTGTATATTAATTTTTTCGACATTTAGTGCTGTGTTGGTTGTTTTGTATATTTCAGATAATTGACTGGGTATATGTAGAAATTTTATTTGTGATCCCTCATTTGATGCAGCTGCAACTTTTTGTAAAATAGCCTTTACTAGTTCGTCAGTACTGAATATATTTTGTACTGATCTTATCGCAGTTTGTGACGTTGAGCATATAATTTTTTTACCTACTGGATCATCAAATGTTTCCAGTGCTTTAAGTATAGCTACAAGGCAGGCACTGTAATTAGTATACTCATTTGGTAGCTTCCATTCCATTTTGTGATCTTCCGTAACTATTGAGCATCCAGCGTTTGTCGTTGATGAGTAACCTGTTGTGTAGACAAATGTATATTCTTTATTTTGTGAGGCATACTTGTTAAAGTTAGTATATGGGTCTTCTTGAATTGAATGTTTTATGTAATGAACTAATCGCCCAGTCGAACACGCTCATTTGTGTATTCCACATGTTCAAAAGTAAATTTTCATTTCGAAGTTCTCTATGTATGTTGATTAGAGCTAGTACTGTTCTTGTTCCGCCCCATTCATATTTGTCCAAAATGTCAGGTTTCACTAGATTGTGCTGTAAATGATGTTTGTTATTTCCAAGCCTTATTGTTCCATATTTGAGGTTGTTTTCTAGGAATCTCAGCTGCAATGGTACGCACTCTGCTATAACACTAACAGCTTCAATTGGCGACGTTCTATATGCACCTGTAATTAATAATAATGCTTCATTCCATACCACTTGAATTTTTTTCTTGTGTGATTTAGAGGCGTTAGTATAAATCATGCTTCCATAGTCAATGCGACTTCTTATAAACGCGTTTATTATTTTGAGTAGCGACTGTTGATCTGCTCCCCATGTAAAGTTGCATAGCACTTTTATTCGATTAACCGTTAGTTTACATACACTAACTAATCTATCTATATGGTTTTTCCAAGTTAGTTTATTATCCAGTAGAAGTCCTAGGAATTTGTGTTCCACTACGTATGGTATTGTATGATTTTTTAGCTTTATTTCAAGTTCATTGTGCTTTCTTCTTAGCCTGCAAAAGTGCGTACAGACGGTTTTGTTTGTGGAGAACTTCATTGCTCGATATTCTGCTTCTTCCACTACTGTATTTACGTTATCTTGCATAATTTTACGCATTTGGGTCATATCGCTACCACTTACATCTTTGACATCCCTAACCAACGATATTATTATTATTTTTTCTTTTTTTTTTAAGGCATCGACAACTAAGGTCATTGGCCCATTATGCAATGTTGATCAAATCATGTCAAACAAGTCTGTGGGTTGTAAAAAACTAATTACATTTCTTATATGTTGCGGCTGGTTTAGGATATCGGCTACTTCTCCTGTTAGATGGTACGATTGTCTCATAGCGTGAAGTCCGGGACATATGCACAATATGTGCTGTACTGAGGCCTGATCACCACAAGTCAAGCAAGCTGGAGGAGTTTCCCCGAGTAGCAGGTGGACATGTGTTAGTTTGGTATGGCCAATCCTTAATCTATGGATTCTAACACGTTCGGCTCTATTCAAACGAAGGGGTGGTTTCCACCGCATAATTTTACCTACCGCGGTAGTCAAAGCCGCCTTGAGGTCTAAGTGACTCACCTCGGGGACATCCACATGTCCTCCTCTCGTGGCTCGTTTAGCTGCCGTGTCCGCCAAAACATTGCCCCCTACTGCTACGTGACCATGGGTCCAAACGAAAACCGCTCTTTTGCCATTCTCCGTAATGTGGTTATAAAGCGCCTGAATCTTTTGGATAAGCGGATAAGGAGGATAACGAACCTTTAAGCTTTTAACGGCGCTTAGGCTGTCGCTAATGATAATAAACCATGTCCCTGTGCGACTCATCATACAGTACAACAGGGCTTGCCATATGCGTAGAGTTCGGCACTATCTATGGTGCACATTGGAGATAGTGTCCACTCGTGTGTTACGCTCTCGATGCATATGGCACATCCCATTCCCGATTCCGTACGCGATCCGTCGGTGTAAATTACCGTTGGACTATGGTATTTGTTCAGAATAGCGCTCAGTTCCGTCTGGCAGGTTTCATCACGCGTGTGTTCTTTCACGAAATCGGCGAGTCGCAGACAAATCTCCACCTCTGGGATCGTCCAAGGAGGAACCTCTGCGTGGCCTATGGGTAGCACTGGTGGAAGGCTGATGTGCAGAGCGCTAAGCAGTTGATAGGCTCTTGCACCAACTGGTCTGGTAATAGAGGGCCTATTGATAAATCCGCTCTGATCACCGAAAATAAGGTGATAGTTTGGGTGGTTAGGTTGAGCACGTATTCCAGCAACGTATCTACAAATAAATGCATCTCGTCTGCGTGACAGTGAGAGAAATCCGGACTCCGAGTATATTTTATTCACGGGACTGGTAGGAAAAGCACCTATGGAGTATCTCAGTCCCTTGTGGTGTATTGGGTCTAATCTCCTCAGAGTAGACTTGCGGGCCGAGGAGTAAACCACGCAACCATAATCCACCCTAGATAGCACAAGGGATCGATGGATGTCCAACATGGTGTCAGGGTCAGCGCCCCACTTGGTGTCCGCAAGCGCTTTAAGAATGTTGATGGTCGCTTTGCATCTATCAACAAGACCATCGATGTGCTGTTTCCACCTTAGCTGCTCGTCAAATATTAGGCCCAAAAACTTGACCGACCTTGATATTGGTATAGGGTTATTTTTAAAGAAAAGAATTGGATCATAATGGGGTTTTCTGAGCCGACAAAAATGTACGCACTTCATCTTCTCCCATGAAAACTTGAAACCGGTATTTTCGGCGTTCTGAATTATGATATTCATATCCGGTTGAAGGTTCCTTGAGATATGGCCGATGGTGGACCCTGAGCAGAATATTGCTAGATCGTCCACATAAAGGCACCTTTTTACCCTTTCGTCAATATTCGCCACAATATCATTAATGGCAACTGCAAATAAAGTGACACTTAAGGGTGAACCCTGAGGAATGCCGTTTTCCATGACCCTTGGCCTCGAAAAATAATTACGGCACTTAATCCTGAAGCTTCTATCGCTCAGGTAGTCTGCCAAAAAAAGAGGTAAGCATCCTCTCAGTCCCCAATTATGCAGCTTCTGCAGCACACCGTATCACCACGTCATATCATATGCCTTCTCTAGGTCAAAGAAAAGAGCTACCGTGTGTTGTCTGTCTCTAAATGAACTCTGTACAACATTCTCGAGGTACATCAGTTGGTCAGTGGTCGACCGGTACCGTCGGAATCCCGCTTGGTGATCGACAAGGCAATTATTTGATTCAAGATACCACACAAGCCTGCTGTTGACCATCCTTTCGAAGAGTTTGCCGATACAACAAATGAGACTTATGGGCCTGTAGCTAGATGGGGTCAGAGGATCTTTACTGCCCTTTATAATTGGAGCGACCACCGCCTATTTCCATTGTCTCGGATAGGTGTTCTCCGACCAAGCTTTGTTGTAGAGGTTCAGTAGAGACGTTTTAGCGACCGGGGGAAGGTGTCGGATGAAAATGTACGGGATCGCGTCAGAACACGGAGACTTGGATTTTAAGCATCGTAAGGCGTCTTCAAATTCTGCCATGGAAAACGGTATATTATATGGAAGCATGCTGTCGTTACGGAAGTCGAGAGGATTCTCACGATCTCTCTTACTTTCCCGGAAGGGTGACTGGTAATTTTCAGAACTGCATGCTTCCTCAAACTGATCCGCGATGGTTTCGGCAATACATTCAGGTGTGTCAGTTATAATGCCGTCCGTCATTCTAATGTATTTCAGGGCGCCGCTAACTTTCCCGATCGCTGCAGCCCTTATCCTCCGCCATACTTCAGACGTGGACGTGCTCGGACCGATCGTTGAAACGTACTCGTTCCAAGATGCACTATCACTATTATCATTATTATTGTTATTATTATAATTATTATTATTATTATTATTATTATTGTGTCTGTTGTGGCGCGTGAGGAGACGTTCCAGAACTGTTCATTTCTCGTTACGTCAGCTGTGTTTACCTTAACATACGTTTATTGTGGAATACAAAATTGGCATTCTCTAAGTGTTTTGACCTGGCACCACATAGCCTGTGGACATAGTTTTGTTTCGTTTAAAATGAACTACTGGTTTTTACTTTTCCTTTATTTAATATAAGACCGTTTCTACAAAATTTGTGGCGTTTATTTGTGAACACCAAATCAGGTTTGGCCCAATTAAAAGGCGAGTGAACAGTTCACATTCCTTCTTTGTGTAGGAATAAGGACTATTAAATCGGGTCCATGACGTTATCACTTTAGAAATTTAAAGGTTGCTATTTTTTGCATCTCTCCCACCATTCCTACCCGTAAATAGTAGCTAATCCTAACGCCATGAAACGAAGCTGTATTAGAAAAATCCGCGCTTACAGTAGTGTAGTATGTCTCTGAGCCGTAGCCACCACACGTTCTTTCCCAAACTATATGCATAATCTGATCATCTGAAGATGTTTAAGTCCAGGCGATTGTGGTTTAGCGTCCTCAACCTCGGCGTAACCCGATCGTTAAATTGCATTGGTATGCTGTCGCTTGTCTATACATTCACCTGCATGTAATTTTATACCTACACGAACACTAACACAAAACAAAATGCTGGGAGTTTAATTACCAGCTTCGCATCTTTCTTACTGCGTCATAAAAAAACCTGTTTTTGCGTAAATTCCGACGACCTCGATAGTAACGAGTCAACTAGTCTGCTCCACAAGCCGTCTATCCAGCTCTACTGGTGGATTTTATATCAAGAATTACACATAATTACACGACGCTATCGGCATTAGTAATTAGTAATAAAGGATAATAAAATGTCTGCATTAAACCTTCAAAACGATTTGAGGGTTTGAAAATAACAACAACAGTTGATAATGCTGCAAACTATTCTCGCATATGTATATTATATATATATATATATATATATATATATATATATATATATATATATAGACATATTTAAGGTCATTGTGGAGCCCGTATAACATATTAACAGTACGCTCTCAAGCCCGAGAAAACGTTATGAACCCGGCTGCGGGTTTCTAAGGTACCTATGTGTGTATCATTAAAATATGATTGTACATATGATAAATCGCGTAAACACGAATTTTAGGGTGGACTCCATAATATACCTTTTATATGTGCAGTATATACAGATTGGCTCTTGTCATCACGCTGCAGAGGTCGCTTTTACATACAGCTTGTCTGAATAAACTAACGTGACCTTGTGTAGCCCAAATAGTGGCAGCTATGTTAGAGCACTTTAAGGGCTACTTCGTATATACTAAATGAATCCGAATTTGAAACATCGATTTATTTTCAAATGATTATGTTAAGAAACGCCCACAGGGTGCACTAACAAAAATAAATATAAGATTTTTTTTAAGAAAGAAATGTCCAAAAATTAAACTATTGAAATGTAAATTGTTAATTTTTTGGGTTTTTAATGGTGTATTTTAAATTATACAATCTAAAGGTTTCGATAACACTTACAGTTATGTTCGTCAGTAGTAAGATGTTTTAAAATTGTTAAACATGTTGAAACAGTTTGGCAAAGTTGAACTTTGTGTAATAATGGTGAAAGTTTACATTTGCATAAATTGTTAATTGTTAGTATAGTGAGATGCAATAAAATTTAGATAACAATCAATTTGAAACAAATTAGTGTAGAAATAATATAACAATATTAATAATTCCACACAATCAATTTAAAGATATGTGTCTACCTGCGTAAGACGATTAAATAAAAGACCTTTGTCTTTACATACACATTATTGCAGCCAAAAATTATTGAGTACATACAATATTAGGAATTCATGCAAAATTTAAATTCAAGAAAGTACGCTGAATTTTAATGTAACATCAAAATTGAAATCTTGACAACTACAATATAAAATGTAGCATTTACATGGAACTTATCTCACATGTAACTGAAGATACAAATTAAGAATTAGTTTAATATTTAATATTGTTTGTTTTTAAAATTTCTTTAAAGACTACCTTACCAACTTATTTATTGATATTTACATTATGTTGAATTTGAAATCAGATTAATTTTGTAGAACACTGTACTGCGACAGACTGCATCTCTTGCTTTTGTGGGCATTTGCCTCATTGTGTTGTTTTTCTTGCATTTTATTCACAATGTCAATTTAAAAGAGTTTTAATTTTTCACACATCCCATGGGCAATTTTCACTCACCGTGATATTTAAATGTGTTAATATGATTCTCGGCGGTCGCCACAAGTGTTGCAGAAGTACAAATCATACTACGGGCAGTACACAAATTTTCATCTGTCAGACACATTTTGTAGTCAAATCAAAAGGATTTGCCGTTTTCTTGTAAAACCATGAAGCTTCCTCCTTGGAATCGAGTATCAATATATGTATAAAGTAATTGCCTTTGTATACGATATTTATAATGTTGTAATAGGTCAATTCATCGTAAAAGTATTTTCTAGTATGAGCGCACTCTACAAAACCCCAAATAAATAACTAAAAGCAAAAATATTAAGTTAAATTGCTGCCCTTGACATAATAGTTGTTTATTCTTCTTCGGTGCGACCGTTTCAATTTTCAAACCATTGAGACTAATTTTTATACTCTATTTGAAACTTCTCTGGAACAAACCTAAAATCAGCTTTTTTGACATCCACTAAATCTACCATTTTGCTATAAATTATTATTAAATAAAACAACTACTGCATAAATTTCATACATTTTTATTGTTCTGCTAGAAATGAATGATAGGAAAGGGTTAGATAGAAACTTTGAACTATACGTGAGTTGTTATACATAATTCCCTTACAAAAATTAGCCTGTTTATTCAAAATGTTCACAAGCTAAATAACATTGTTCACTTATATAATAAACTATTATTATCTCTTACTTATGAAGTTGTAAAAAAAACTGAATTGGTATTCAATTGGTCCATTCTTTGTGCAATCACCATTACGATAAAGAATATAATTTGATATTGTTGTTCTGTTCAGTAGTATTAACCCAAAAATTAAATATAAGGATATTAACACAGCATACGGAAAGGTTAAATAACCGTATCTAATATAGCTTCTTGTCCTTGTTTGCTACGTAGAAAAAATGAACTATCACAAATGTTACGGTTTATTCTTAAATTACCATTATTTTATACTTAATTAGCGCAAAATAACAAAAACGTAGCACAGCACATGTAACATTTAATACTTCTTAATTTTAACGACAACATAATATAACATTTAAAAACTTTACGGTAACGACAATTCATCTTATATATTACAATGAATAATCGATTTAAGTTAAAAAAATGAATGGAAATAGCAAACACTCTGTACTTATAACAAGAACTAAGCTTAAGAGATGACAGCGATTTAATTATAGTAACTTTAGAAAATTGATAGTAACGTAAAGAATCCAGTAAGTTTATTGTTTCAAATATAATGCAATCATGGATAAACTTATTATTGTTAGCAGTACTAATACAAACTTTAAAATATTGAATATGAAGATGATGATATTAAAATAATCGATTGGACGTGTCACTTGATTTTTAATTGCAGTTTAATTTCACAAATGTTTAAAGCTCTAAAATTTATTACGTCTACGCAGTTAGCCATCTTCGTGTATGTCACATTATATAGTTCTTTGATGTCTGGCTACAGTTGGCTATTATGGCCGCAACGTTGTCGGGACTCACAAGTACCTAAGAAAAAAAACGAATTGTGTAAGCGCAACCGCTACCTCGAAATTCACAGCGACCTGATAACATATCGGACTCAACAGAGTACACTTGATACCTATATATATATATATATATATATATATATATATATATATATATATATATATATATATATAATTATAATATATTACAATGGACACCGTAAAAATATAGCGTGTGCGCGTATGCGTGCGTTTGTGTTTGTGTGTGTGGATGAGTTTCTGGATGAACATATATCTGTGTGTGTGTGTGTGTGTGTGTGTGTGTGTGTGTGTGTGTGTGTGTGTGTATGTGTGGGTGCGTGCGTGTGAGTGCGTGTGTGTGCAAGTGTGTGTAAGTTTGCGTTTAAAGCTCTCAAATGTATTACGTCAACGTAATTAGCCATTTTCGTGTATGCCATATTATATAGTTGTGTAAGCAACCCCTACCTCGGGATTCACAACGACTTGATAACATATCGGGCTCAACACGGTGCACTTGGTACCTATATATATATATATATATATATATATATATAATGTATTACAATGGAAAACGTAAAAATATAGTGTGTGTGTGTGTGTGTGTGTGTGTGTGTGTGTGTGTGTGGTGAGTGTGCGGATGAATATGTCTGTGAGTATGTGTGGGCGCGTGAGTGTGAGTGCGTGCATCAGTGCGCGCGTGCGTGCGTGTGTGTGCAAGTGTGTGTAAGTTGGAGTTTAAAGCTCTCAAATGTATTACGTCAACGTAATTAGCCATTTTCGTGTATGCCATATTATATAGTTGTATAAGCAACCCCTACCTCAGGATTCACAGTGACCTGATAACATATCGGGCTGCACACTGTACACTTGGTACCTATATATATATATATATATATATATATATATATATATATATATATATATATATATATATATATATATATATATATATATATATATATATAAAATATAATGCATTACACTGGAAAACGTAAAAATATAGTGTGTGCTTTTATGTGTGTGTGTGGGTCAGTGTGTGGATGAGTTTGTGTGTGTGTGTGTGTGTGTGTGTGTGTATGTGTGGGTGGGTGCGTGCGTGCGCGTGACTGCGTGCGTGGGTGCACGCGTGCGTGCGTGTGTTTGGAAATGTGTGTAAACTTGCGTGCAGGTATGAGTGAGTGATCTTAAAATTTCGTATTTTTTATATGATTGTGGACCTGAACAGGCTAAATTAGGCCTATCCTGCTAAAGCACTCAGGAAGACTTAGGAGGATGGATAGAGGGATAATGAAGTGCCAATAGATGCCTATGAACACCTGCCTTAAATTTACTCATTTCATAAGTGAAGAAAAGAGAAACTAGGGATATCATTCCAGAGTTTAGAAGCCGTGTAGAAAAATAGGGATTGCGCCCGTTTGGTACGACAAGTGGAGATTTGTACTGCATACTGATGATGTGAATGAGCGAACCGAGTGTTTATCCCAAAGATAGCCCGAGGTGATATCAAAGAATATAATTCAGCAGCACAATAGCCGTTGTAATAACGATAATACAAAGAAAGAACTGACACCATCCTTCTATGCTCAAGGGACTGTATGTGAGAAGTTAAGGATGGGTCATTTATAAGCCTAATCGCTCTCTTTTTAATACGATCAACGATATCGAGAGTGTATTGGGGAGGACTAACCCAAAGGTGAGAATTATATTCCAGATGAGGCCGAATTTGGGACTTATACAGCAGAAGGAGTTGTCGAGAGGTAAAGTACTGCTTAGATCTGTACAAAAAGCCTATTTTACGAGCAGCTGTTTTGGTAGCTGACAGAAGATGGTCAACCCATGAGAGATTTGAAGATACAGTCATACACAACAGAGTAATAGAGTCTGAAAACTTAAGAGCCATTCATACTTACAACAGGAAATGATCGATCTTTTTTGGCGGACATAAGGCAAGACTGAGTTTTGTTATCATTAAATTTAACTAAATTATTGCTTCCCCATTCGAGAATAAGTTGAATGTATTTGCCATTTCAGCTTTAATTTCTTTATTTGACATAGAAGGTGGATTATCACTATGAGTAGACTGAGATGAACTACAGTGAAGAGTGTTATCGTCAGCAAGGCAATAGATGGGGTTAATTGTTGAAGAAATAAGGTCATTTATGTACAGAAGCGTAGGCGCTATAACGGATCCCTGTGGTACGCCCGCGTTAATGCTAACTTCTTTTGAAAAAAAGCCATCAACTACAACACGTATTCGTCTTTTATCAAGGAAACTAGAAACCCAAACGAGGTGAGTTTGGCAAGTAAACACTTATGCCAAATTTGGTCTATGAAGATTGTTCACTTCCGCATCAATCTTAAACCTCTTGCTTCGTACAATCAAGTTGGTATTACAAGTGTACCTGAATGCACTCCACTCAATATTACAATTGTACCTGAATGCATTCCACTCTATATTAATGATCATTGACCTCTTATCTAAATTTTTACAAACTTTCATTCGGTCACTTAAATGGTTACCTTCGGTTTTCTTTATAATAATATTAGGTCACGCGTTACACAATTGAACACTTCAAATCTGCCTAAGCACTTTTAAATTTCTTGCAAAAAATTGCTATACATTTTCTTTAATTCACACTTAATATTGTTATTTATTTATGAATTTCTATACGATTTATCCCCTGTTGGGTTACTTGCAGTCGTTTATACACGCTGCCTAAACTATAATTTCACAAATAACCTTCCACACTAACCATTCATATGGTTATTCAAAAACCAACGCTCGTGACCCTTACTTAACGTTTTCACCGAACCCCTTAACTGACTCACTCCCTGACTCAAATTGAGCACTCGCTTATACACCCTCTGTCTGCCATCTTGTCAAACCCCTCGCGCTAATATTAAAATTCCCATATTACGAACGCGTATTTCACACGTTTCGGTGCCACGTCGCATCCCGGATGGAACTAACGCAAACGAAGCTAAAGAACAAAGTAGCCCTCTTGAATTACTTTGTGAATTCACTGGAAAAAAAAGACAAAGCCCACGTATTTCATTCCCTCCCCAAGGGGCGGCGAGCTGCTCGCGCTTTCTGAGCTCCTTCAGCCACAATCATGGATTCCCAGCGTACATACATACATTACGTACATATGTATGGTGGGATTAAGGATGGGTATGGTCAAGATAGGATCGGCAGGAACGGAGTTAGGGTTCTGTAAATTCACTGAAAACTCACCAGAAAAATCATTAACTGTAATTACGTTCACACAGTACATTCTCCAGATTATAACTCAACTTTCTGTGAAAGTCTCACATATGGGTGAATGCTCCTTCAGCACAATTTAGCGAACTCCTTCACAGTCCATCACTTCATTCTTGAACATTTATTAAATTTTCTTATTGCACAATATTACAAAAATTCCTACAAGCAAAAATATGCATCCATATTCCTTACTCTACGTTAATAAAATATCCATATATCATAAACTAGCTCACTCGTACGTCTACAACCATTTCTTTAGTCCAAATTCCTTCATACACAGTAGCAAATACCAGTACTCTTACCAGTGCCGTATCAATAAAAATTTACTCAAAACATTTGTCAGCCAAATTTAATGCTTTCAACACGAATTTCTTTATACAGCATTCAAATACTCCTTCACACGATAACCAATGCTTCATCAAATTCCCGTGGCGTATCATATACACCAACTTAAATTACGCATACAGACAAAAAATTTTTTTCATGCAAACTCACTTCAGCTACATTCAAAACATGTTACATACGTTATCAAAATACTAGACATACATGGTGTATCAAAATAACCTTACAAACTTGGCAATCAAACTGGTAATTTTTTCCGCAAGATTGTGGTTAAAAAACCTTCTGAAGTCGTCACAGTTCTAAAGAGATGTGATCAACGAGATGTTAGAACGATATCTATTTGTTATGATGATAACGAGATTGTTGTAACGAAAAGTGAGTAGCAAATTGAAAAAATAAAGCCCAAATGGGTTGTACATTATGATAATGGAAATTCTCAATTGTCATCACATTCTACCGCCCTCAGAAGATTTAACGAGTGGTATCGAAAGTTAATAAAGGAGGTGTTATGGGGTACTTCTGTTGTGAAATGTTGTAAAATGAGCTAATCGCGTGTGCGTGTGCGTGTGCCTGTGCGGTTGCGTGTGCGTGTGCGTGTGCGTATGCGTGTGCGTGTGCGTGTGCGTGTGCGTGTCCGTGTGCGTGTGCGTGTGCGTGTGCGTGTGCGTGTGCGTGTGCGTGTGCGTGTGCGTGTGCGGGTGTACGTGTGCGTGTGCGTGTGCGTGCAAAAAACTGATGTAGGTGTCATGAGTTTTATTTGAGAGAAACTGAAAATGGTAAAAGTAGAGTTTTAAAATATTTGCTGGTTTAGAAGATACGAGGGTAAAACGAAAAACTATTGTTTTTTATCAACAATAGAAAAAAATGTTTCTTATGAGAGTTTCTTAGTTTGCTAAGTAGAATATTATGCCGTCCAAAAATCTCATCTACCGGATCAAGTCACAAATCAAATTTCTCATTTTAAATGAAATACCTTGTATATTTTTAGCCAAAAAAGTTGAATTTTTAATTGTCTTTCCATACATATAACATTAGTAGAATGGGACCAGTACTAACATTTAATATAGTTTATTATTTAAATAAGTGAACAATTCTGATTTTGATATTAAATTAGTGGTAGGCCATGAATTATGAGGTAAGAAAACGAAACGAAAGTTTACATTGTTCACTGAAGCCTACTGCCTCTCAGAGTGACATGCAAATTACAAATTTAGAGCATCTTCTTAATTTTTCTTCATAATCGTACTATGCCTTTACCTACTTAATAGATAGTTTAGTAGTCTATCGATAAAAGCTAGTTGCCATGAAAACAAAACAGGATGATTAATTTTATTTAATGACAGACCGCAACATGTTTCGAGTTTTCTGTTAGATGTTTACGAAAACTGTGAAAAATATGATAAATTATGTGCATACATCGAATGTCAAAGAAATAAAAAAATGCCCTAAACTTATATTTTCGACGTTATCCTGAGAGGCAGCAACCATTCGGTGATATTTTTAAAAGACCAGAATATTATTGAAGCTTTAGTAAACCGAAACCTGTTGAATATAATTACGAAAATAAAGAAAACGAAATAATAAACGTTCTTGGGTTCGTGGAATGTGGATTTCAAATAAGTTTCGCTTAATGTTACCAATTACCTGAAATAATTTTATGCGAAAAATTGCATAGTTAGCATAATAATACTATTAAAATCAAATTCATTTTCAGGGAGGAAATTCCACGTCTATACCAACAATAGAAAAAGGAGTTGGGGTTCCAAAGATATTGAAAAAAATCATTACTTGCCATATAAAGTAAACTTGGCACAATATTTGCCCTCCGGGGATCACGAGAGAAGAATTGAATTTCGTCGTTGGTTTTTGCATAAATGTAGCGAAATTCTCAACTCTTAGATAGAAAATTGTATGGTCCGATGAGGCAAGAATTACAAACGATGGAATTATAAACCACCACAATGAAAGATACTAGGCCAACACCAACCCGTATTTGTTGAAACCAGTTCACCCAGAGGGTAGATTTGCCTATAACATCAGTTGCTTTTTAAAAGGACACAGGTCTGTGAAGAAAACCTTAATACTGAAAAACACCTAAATATTCTGGAAACTAACCTTTTAAATTTGCTTGATGACGAACTTTTGGAAGAACGAACTAATATATTTTCTGCAAGATCGTGCTCCCGCCATAACGCCTTAACGGACAGGGAATATTTAAATATAAACTTTCTAGATAGATGGTTTGGAACATATGGACTTGTGGACCTCATACCTCCAGTTTTTTATTACCTCTAGAATCAGAGATCTATAAACGAACCAATCAAACACAGGAACAGCTTCTTGAAGCATTTGGACAAATAAAACCGGTTCATATTATTAGATCGGTTGCCAAAAATGTATTGATTGCAATGGAGGGCTATTTGAATACCATCGTCGATAAATGTATCGTTTCATTTCCTTACATCATAATGCATAATCTACCACTGATTTAATACAAAAATTAAAATTGTTCACTTATTTAAATAATAAACTATATTAAATGTTATATCTATGAACAGACAATTAAAAATGCAACTTTTTTGGCTACAAATATATGGGGTATTCCATTTAAAATGAAAAAGTTGGATGCGATAACTTTTTGACTTAACCCGGTAGGTGCGATTTTTGAACGGCATAATATTCTAATTAGCAAACTGAAAAACCTTCATAGGAAACATTTTCTTCTATTACTAGCAATAAAACATACAGGGGATAAATTTAAAATCGACAATTTCTCGTTTCACCCCCGTATCTTCTGAACCAACCAATATTTTTAAGTTCTGCTTTTACTATTGTTAGTTTCTCCCAAATACATCTTACAACACTTACATCAGTTTTTTGATAAGTTCAATAATTACCGAGATAGCCAGCAAAAGTGTCGAAAATGGGTAACCCTGTACATAATTATTGCACGTTTAAACGATCAAACAGTTTCCATTACTGTTACATCAACTCTTTCGAAACTATAATTAGTATCATTGGAAAAATGTTACAATAAAAAATGCATGAAAGCACCCTCTTGAAGTACACCTTTAATAGAGTAATTTATCTGCACTAATGAGATTTTTAGTTATAAAACAAGAAATAACATTATTAAAGTTTTTACGAAAAACAACTAAATTAAACATAAATACAATCGTAAAAGATTTCCAAGCATAAAAACATATGTAAACAATATAAGTTGATAGAACGTACCAAGAAGGTACACATAAATACTAAAAGTGAAACTTCACAAGATAAAAAATAATTAAATTTATTAGCCAGAGAAAGTTTTATTAATCTGAAACAGAACATAAACGTTTTATGACATGGCTATTAAATAACAGGAGTTTTATATTCTTGGTTTAATAAAGTATCCTTTAAGTAGACATCTAAAATTTTAACGAATATTTTTATTTTCTGCGATAATAAATTTCAATTAAGGGTGTATAGCAGTAGTTTCAAGTTGGAAATTAAGAAAGTTTTTAATTAGTGGGTAATTTTCAATGTTTTTTTTTGTGCTTTAATTCTTTGATAGAATTTACGGTTATGTTACCATTGCTACTTTCGTGAAAAAGTACTCAAGCAATAGTAAAACGTGCTTATAAATGAAAACATATTAAAGCTTACTAAATATGATCCTAATAGGTACAAAAATAGTACACTAATGCCCGATTGCGCCAACACATCCTAGAATCAATTTTATCTATACTTCATTTTTTAACTAGGATGAGCGTTTCAGATAATTCCCACAAAAAAGTTTACTTTCAATTGGCTCACATGTCGCCTTGTTTACACTAGAGAAATTTCTAAATTGACAATTTTAACTGTCAGTTGCACTTATGTTGTTTACCTTTTTACGTTTTTATATTTCATTCTTGCTGGTTTTTTTTGTGTTTTATGTCTGTTTACCTAAACTTCAACTACACAAATCAGTTCTTTTAGAACTACACTCGGCATTTTCTCATCAAGTACCTAATTTTTAAATATGAACTCGACGCCAAGTACAAGCAAGGTGAATGTATCTCCTGTAAAACGCTTCAATTGATCGGTGTCGGAAAGCCAGTGCATCTTAAACATGCATAAGCAAATTTTCCCTGATACTCCTCAAATGAAAATAACCACCATTGTCACGAAGTCAAGAAAATTGCAGATACAGCAGGTAAGAGGTAATTTAACCTAAATTATGCTTTTTAAAAAATACATTTTAGGAGTAGCATTATCTACTGTTGTTACCGCACAATGGAAGAATATAGAGATACCGGAGCTGCCACCAATTCTACAAGTTCTGGAGGCCGGCCACATATTGTAGCAATGTACGTTGAGACAACTAAACTAAGAGATGTGTTTAGACAAATAATGCACAGCTTCTTTCACAACAATGAACTTCCAACATTGGATAAAATTGCAAAAGAAGTACGGAGTCGTCCTGGTTTGCCACAGATGTGTCGTTCTTCATTGTATAAATTAATGAAACATATCGATTTAAATCTTGCAACCAATAATGAGCCTTGTATGACAAATATTTAAGACTGAAATTGTACGTAATATTTTTTGTTCACTGCAAAGCACTTATTCTTTTTATATTATATTTTACTAAGTTTGTAATTTATAGTAAACTGTAAATTAGAAGTAAAGTTGTAACTTTATTGAATGGTAAGTTTTATTTAATACGCCAGCTCAGCACTTATGTGCTGTACATGACACGATTGTATTAGATGTATAACTTGGAAAACACTATCGGGTTTGTACACAACTTTAGCTATTATTATGGTCTGTTAAAACACATAAAGCACTTATAGAATTAGCGTTTGTTAGCCACTGTCTGTTAAGTCTATGGGTAACTTTCGTTTGCGCCTGTTGTTAATTTGTCTTTTACCTATGCTGAAATGGGCAGCTCCACTACACTGGTTAATAGTTTGATAAAATTTTCTTACTGTTCTTGCTATGCACTCATCTATAGGGGAATACCTGTTTCTCGATGTAGTTGGGAATTCCTTATGAACCACTGTGCATTTGTTATAATACGAAATACCTTATTCTGTAATACTTGAAGCTTGTTGAGATTAGTTTTCGATGTTGCACTCCAAATGCTACATCCGTACGTAAAAATTGGTCTAATTATTGATGATAAGCTTACCGCACTGAAGTTTAAGTTGCGACTTTTTGTTTAAGATTGGGTACATCATAGCTAATCTCGCATAAGATTCGGATAACTTCTTATTTAAGTGAAAGCTCCAGTTTAATTTCCGATCTAGGTAAATACCAAGGTATTTCAGCGCTGTCTTTGAGATTCCATGTTATAACTGTCTTATTAATAATTATATTTGGTGGGTCTTTGGGTCGACAAAGAGTAAAGATTTTTGTTTCGCATTTGTCTGCATTTATTTTCAAATGTCACTTCCGAAAGTAGAAGGTTAACGTGTCCACACTTTCCTGGAATTTTTGGGCTGCCTGATTGATGTCATTGTCTTGGATGCCGTGTTATCGGCATACGTAGCTACACTTGCGTTTAGCGGTTCTGGAACGTCAAACATAAAAATATTAAATAAGATGATTCCCAGAATCAAACCTTGTGTGGCACCAGCATTAATAGAATGTATCGTGGAACTGTGGGCATTATTTCTCACTTGAAATGTTCTGTAAAACAGAAAGGACTTAATAGTTAGCAACAGGTACGTGTGTGTGTTCAGCACTTTCAGTTTATATATCAGTCCATTTATCAATAGTCGGTCAATTGCCTGTACAGTAGGGTGGAACGAAAAAACCGATGAAAAAAATTTCGATTGTTGGTATTGTGGAAAAGTTGTCTCTTGGTATAGGAAAGAAGGGGGAAAATATGAAACACATTGAATAAAGTCTTGAGGTGCCGCAAAGGCATTGAAGTTGTTTAAATTTTTGATTTTTTGCATAATTTTGATATATAAGTAAATTTGCGTTATAACTGTCCGATTTGCATGATTTTTACATATTTATTATCAGCTAAACATACAAGCATATATTAAAATTCCCAATTAATAATTATAATAAGTGGAAAATTTTTATATTTGTAATTATGAAAGAAACTGTCCAGGAAAGACGGCCGGGCGGCGAGCGCCGAGCAGCCGAGTACGCCCAGCGCGCGGGTTTCATGTTGTGACAGGATTGAGCGTCAGTGGGTTTACGTGTGGTCCGTTGTTTTATTCTTGTGAGTTAAAATAACCCAGTCTAAACAAGTGAACACAAGACCAATGTCAGAGTGTCCAGTTTTTGGAACATTTTGTGATTTAAGTGAAGTAGTGTTGCCGACTTATGAAGATGTCATAAAGTGCTATTGTTTAATTAGACATAACCTAAAGGCTGTTTCAGGAAAGGACCCTTCTGTCAACGAAATATGTGAGTCTCATTTAGTTCCTAAAATAATGAGAGTGTGGTCAAAAGCTTATATTCCTACCACTTCTAGTAGAACAATTACATTAATGGTTAAAACTTACCATGATAAGTATAGGAATTTACTCAAATTTAAAAGTAGAAAAGGGACAGAAAAGTTTGATTCAAACTTTGACAATTTTAGAATAGGTGCTAAACGCTTATTTGATATTCCTGCATGTAAATGTAAGAGTTTCGATGAATGCAACTGTGTGAAAGAAAAGAAAGTTCCAGTTTTAGAACGCGAGTTTTTAAGAGATCAGCGTTCTATCAGGAAAATGATTATAAGTAGTGTTGATAGAGCTACCACAAATGTTCTGATAAAGAAAGAAGGAAGAAAAAGTAAAAAAGCACAGAGATTCATTAAAAGTAGTCAAACTACTGTAAATGTAAGAGAAATAATTGTTGACGACTTTGATAGCGTTGAAGAGCAACCTGAAGATTTTGAAAACTCATCTAAAGATACTGACAAAAAGCAACCAGATGAAACGTACTTACCACAAGCAGGTCCCTCATCAAAAACAGATACCCCTAAAGTTATGACTCAAATGCGCATTAAGTTACCCACTGTTGCTTCTATTTGTGATAGAACTGGAATATCAGATAGAGCTGCTGTCGCAATAGCAAGCGCTGCTCTGCAGGACTTGGGTTTCATCACAGAAGACGATAAAACTAAAGTAATTGACAGGATGAAAATCAGAAGAACCAGATCAAGAAAATCGAATAGAAATAATTAATGACAATCACACTATTGAGATAACCGAAAATAGAGGTTTGCTTTTTGATGAGAGAAAGGATCAAATTATTGTCCAGGAAAAGAAAGGAACCAAGTTTTACAAGAAAACGATTACAGTAGAACATGTTACTTTAACAGAAGAACCTAATTCTAATTTTTTAGGACACGTGACACCGACTTCGGGTACTGGAAGAGATATAGCAGGAAGTATATTACAATTTCTCAAAGACAAGGAAGGTGGTGAACAAATGATGAAATTTACTGCAATTGGTTGTAATGGAACCAATGTAAATACTGGCGTTTTGAATGGAGTGATTGCTGTAATAGAACAAAAAATTGGACGATCGTTACAATGGTTTATTTGTTTGTTCCATGGAAATGAACTACCCTTACGACACCTTTTTATTATTTAGATGGAAAAACAAAGGGACCTAATGAGTTCAAAGGTGAGATAGGCAAACAACTAGAAAACTGTGCGAACCTTCCCGTAGTAAATTTCTTGCCGATTGAAAATAATTTACCTTCGTTTGAGAACATAAATTACTTAAGCACAGATCAGAAGTATTTAATGGATATGTGTAATGCTGTATCAAGTGGAAACTGCTCCTTAGATTTGTCTTTAAGAAATCCCGGGAAACTTGCTCATTCCAGGTGGCTTACCTTAGCTAATCGTATCCTCAGATTTTATGTCGCAACTGAGAGTCCAACAAATAATCTCAGGACTCTAACCGAATATATTGTCAAAGTCTATGCACCAGTGTGGTTCAACATTAAGTTGAAACCATCGTGCACCTATGGACCAAAATACTTGTTTCAGCTTATTTCACTCTCGCGCTACCTCGTTGATGAGTCCAAGAGTAATATAGATTCAGTTATTCAAAGGAATGGTTATTTTGCTGCCGCAGAAAATGTCCTTTTGTCTATGCTTTGTGATGAAAGAAAAGTTATAAGAGAGGTAGGCTTTCGCCGGTTTTTAAAAGCGAGAACAGAAAGTTCAGGTAGCTTAAGGAAGTTCAATGTCCTAAAGATAAATTTCGACGCAAAAGACTACATTGACATGATAACATGGACTGAAATTGACTTGACGGAACCTCCTATGGTAAAACACATTTCCTAGGAAGCTTTATAGGAGTTTATTAACAAAACTTCAAAAGCTCAACCAAATAGTGAAGAGGACTTATTAATTGACTTCCCAAGAATCCCATTCCACACTCAAGCTGTAGAGAGAACTGTTAAGCTAGTCACGGAAGCAGCTCAACACGTGTGTGGTACGGTAGCTAGAGATGGCTACATAAAAACGAAGATTGCATCAAGAAAATGTATGCCAAAATTTAACACCAAAAAACAATATAATGTGACGAAAAAGTAATCAAAAACTCTTTTAAGCTTCAAGATTTGTATTTTTTAAATAAATGAAATTTTTTTCTAAAATTTTAAAGAAAATTTTAAACATACTTGAATATAACATGTTTTATGTATTATCTATGGAGTTAGAAGATAAATAAATTATATAGAATTAATTTATATTTTTTATTTAACCCTTATAATACTACTTCTCAGGAAATCGGACTAACCAGCTTTATTAATAGGCCGCTTAAAACCAACTAAAAATGTCAAATTACGTTATATTTGGGATTAAAAATTACCTGACTGTTGCATTTAACTTTGTTTTTTTAATTTTTATTAGATTTTTTGTTGTTTGATTATTGTTTTTAACAGTGTCTTGCAAGATTGTTTTCATAAAAGTTCTAAAAATAAAAACCAGTAATATAAAACAATTGTTTTCTAAAACAACAGTTTTTTTATTAATTTTAGGCCTTTTGCGGCACCTTAAGATATTAAGTTATAGGAACCTAATTCTTGTATCTTCTTTATTAACCTAAAGGACAACTTATTTGCACTACCGAATAACAAAAAACAAAATCCTAAAATTTCGGCCATAAAAAAATAGTCTTAAAAATCAGTTTTTTTTAACTTTAGGCCTTTTGCGGCACCTGAAGATAATAAGGTACAGGTCCCAAACTTTTTTTTCTCCTTTATTAACATGAATGACAACTTGTTTGCACTACCGAATAACAAAAAATAAAAAACTTAGAATTTCGGCCATTTTCGTTCCACCCTACTGTACAGTATCTATAAAGGCTACTAGGGTGTGTAATTTATTTTCAAATCCCAACAAATTTTTTCGGTAATACGTAAAAATTGAGTGACTTGTGGAGGGACAGGTTTTAAATCCGAATTCTAATTGTGGAAAAATGTAATTTTCATATAGGAACTTATTTATTCTAGTCTTGATGATTCTTTCTAGGAGCTTGAACACAATGGATAAGAGGCTAATAGGCCTGTAATGTACTGGGTTATTATACGGTTTGCCAGGTTTATTGCATGTTTCCATAGTGTAGGAAAATACCCAATGCGTAAGCAAGTATTACAGTTAAAATTGTTATTGATTTTAAGGGTAGATTTTTAAGAAGAATATTAAGTATTAAATCCGATCCTGGTGCCTTTTTAGTTTTTAATTGTTTAACTTCAGTTGGGGATGCTGGATCCACTAGTGTTATATTTGTTCCATCAATATTGTTTATTTCTTGTTCTACATAACAGTTATGATTAATGTCATCTATATCATTTCCACTGTATGTAGTAATGAAGCCAGAAGCATCAATCTGTTGAGCAAAGATTTCGCACTTGTCTTTGTCTTCTGCATAGGTACCAGCATTTGTTCTAAGTGGTGGTATGGGCTGCTTTAGGATCTTTTTCATAGCTCTCCACGTATTGGGATCTCCAGGGTTTAGTGATTCTATATAATAGTTGTATGAATCTATTCTAAATTGATCCAATTCATTCTTAACTCGTCGATTTAATCTGTTGAGATGAGATTTAACTGGATCTCTAGTTCTTTGCCACTATCCACGAGTGCTGTGTTTTTCATGAATCAAGTTTTGAATATTTATTGGAAGAATTTGATTACTTCAAGCTTTTTAGATCTGAAAGGTATAGTGGATTGGTTAATTGCCAGGGCAGCTGCGTGCTTGAAGCATTTTATCGCATTATCAATGTAGTTTTCAGATGTAAGATATATTGTATCTGGTTATTTATTATTTTTCGGAAATGTTCCCAGTTAATATCACCATTTATTAATGTAAGAAGTTTGGGATAGTAGTATGGAGATCTGCTAAGGGAAACCACGATCGGTAAATGATCATAATCCAGTTCAGCTAAAACGGATTGACTTATTGGGCAGGCCATGTTTTTATGTACAATAATTTTAGAATATCTGGCTGCTAATTAATTCTATTGGGGTAGTGTGTATATTCAGATGGCGCAGATATATCAACTGCCAATTGGGAGGCAATATTATTCAGCTTCGCACTATTAGGATTAGTTACTACGCAGCCCCAATTCGTATTTTTGCAGTTGAGATCGCGAACTAGCAGCTCAGGCTGTGTACCTTCATATATACTGCTTAGTTCCTGAAAATAAAGTTTACTATTTGGTCGGTTGGTGACTTTAATTGGGAGTTAGTTGTCAGATTTTAATGTACCGTTCGTTTATATAAGTATTTTGAATAAGGATACAGAGTTTAATTTGTTTTATCGGCCAGGGCGGCCGTGCTCCGGGACACATCTATGGAACTGAATAATTAACACTTTATAAACACTTCTTAATTTAGGAGTAAACTCGATTCACGTCCGATCGCGATTTTGTCGCGCTACAGGCTCCCCTCGGAGGTAAGTAATAAATACGTGGCCTTTTCCTTTCCTTTTATCTACCAAAAAATGACTAATTCGAAATACAGCTTACAAATATAATAAAATCGCTGCAGTGCTTACTATAACCTAACCTATCCGTGGACAATGTTTAGCTATTCTTAAAATTTCAAAAGTAGCGCCAATTAGTTTTGGTTACTAAATTTAGTGATATTTTGTTTTTTAACAGTCTAAGTTTACTCCTCCTAGTTAAATAATGAAGTTATAGGCTCGTCCTAAAGTTGCGATCGATTTTAGTTACCAAACTGTTGCACCAACTTTTAATAACAATATTTTACCTATAATTACTAGATTAACAGAGTAATACGAAAGTTGGCCATTGTTGGTCCACAAATTGGCGGGACATTTGAATGTGCATAACCACGCATAGTGTCTTGTCAAAAACAGCTGTATGGTAAAGTAAAACTAGAGTACGGAAAAGAAAAACGAAAATTTGCAAATTCTAAACTTTATTTTAAACCTTTTAAAGCACTTCTCATTGCAATGCTTCTTGAAGCTCTCGCAGTCTCTTTGCTATTTTTATTATACTTTTTATTAAACTCGCGTAATGCGAAAAAAAATCTTGTTTAAGTGCACAAAACTGTTTTTATCTAAAAACAATGCAGCTGCTTCCTTCGAACTCATGCTATTATTCAGTAACTGTTCTTTAATTGCTCGAAATAAAAGTTCCGCCTTTTTAATGAATTCAACCAATTCCAAATTTGAATAGATTACTAAATTGTATTTATAATCCTTTAACTGCGTCAATAGTGCGATGTGATGTTTTTCCTCTATATTATTACACAGTAATGGTTGGAAGCAATTAATACATGTTTCTGGTTTCAACTTGTGGAAAATATTATCAAGTAAGTAATACAAGCACTGGGAGTCGTGTTCACTTATTTCTGCGTTTTCATCATAAATTTCAAGATCAGAAAATTCTATGATGCCATCCTCATTTTGATTCGGTTCGTTGGTTTGCATTTCTTTGCAATATTTAACGATAGCTTCGCTATTTTCTGCAAAGTAGTTGCCCTTACTTTCTGTTTCATATTAAAATAGTAAAATTAACCGTAATGAGGTTTTAAATTCACGAGGTCCAGGTACTGGTGTACGAGATCGACAAAGTGAAAAGAGATTTTTTATAGAATCTTGAGTCAAACGACCTAGTAACAAATATTTAAAATTTTCATCTTCCAAATACTCAGCTTGTAGATCGAGAGCCGCTTGGATTGCTAATAGCCAAGCCTCATTGGAAGGGCTGCCATGTTTCGTTGCTAACACGGAGTCCACGAATTAGATCCATAAAGTCTATGAAAAATGTCAGGGTTTCTTCATAAGTCACCGATTAATTGCAAATATGAACTCTTGAAAATGAATTAGTTCTGTTTATAAAAGCCAACCATTTACGCCTTTCTTGTTCATTTTTTTCACCTTGTGATAACTGAAACAGTCGAAACCCAGACATTTTGCGATTCATCGAAACTCAAAAAGATAACGAAGACCGAAGGTTAACAAACTGACATAACTGAAAAGTGAAGTGACAAGTGTCCGACGTCAAATGTCAAAATTTAGCCAATCACTTGACGGCGCAAAATCAGGAAGTTGAGAAATCACGTCTTTGGAAGTGGCTAAAGTTACAAACCGCCATTTATGAGCCATATACATTGGCGATACCAATCTCTTTATTCTGTTAATCTAGCAACTTTAGTTTTACCTAGCACCCGTTTCATCTACAATAATACTTGGCAACATTGTAATTTATTTAAAATAGAGTGCTAAAATAATTACGTTCCGCAAATGTAATTGTCATAAAAGTCAGTGCAATAATTGTGCTAAAATGGAAGATAAAGAAAAAGTTAAAACGTGTAACAACCCATTTTGAGTTGTATTAAAATATACAGAAATTTAGGTTCTTCAGTCATTTAATTGTAAATATAAGAAAAATTTTAATTATTTTTGCATTATAGCTATGAGGTAGGCAACTTAATTTGCATTTTGGTGTAACTTAAGTGCATATCTTCTTAAAGAATTATACTCCCACTTTAAATTATTTTTCTGCTCAATACGTTCGCGCAACGCATCATCGTTGACTTAATTCTTTGCGCAAAATCCTTTCGCGCACGACTGCATCGTCTAAATTCAAAGCATTCATTTTTTTTCACTTCCTGATGAAAGTTGTGTTGTTAGGAAGCTTTTTGGGGTTTCCACCTAAATTTAGTGAAAAGTGCCATTGATTTGATAGTAAGATATTTTAACGCATTATACTAAAAATTAAAACATTTGCTCTTTTCAGTCACTTTTACTTTTACTTTCTTTTCGTTTATTTTTACTTTGATTTACACTTTAATTCCATTTTAAGTACGCATTTAATTTTACTGTTGCAAACGCTTTCATTTTATGATTGCAATTTTTATTTGAAAATTTCAAGAAAATGCATTAAACGGATTACTCAATTTCAAGAAGACAAATTTATAAGAAATAAAATTCCAGTTTGGGTGTGGTTGACAACATAAAAGCATTGTTATTGCAATATATTGCGCAACATTGACACAAGGATTACGTCACCGTGGTTTGCATTTCTGCATTATTTTTTATAATACCAGGGGTTCTCAGGAAGATGTATTATATATAGTAACAGGTTTAGTGATTATTAGTATAAGACTGGAATTTTAAGATATATTTTATATAATCCTAATTTAACTGTTAATAAACATAATCTGTATATTTTTTATTTTTTACATTTTGATAAAATTTTGTTTGTAAACCTTGGTTTAGTTATTCCGAGCATTATTAAAAATAACTTGGCGTCCGAGATCATTTTTATTAGTGTTACATTTCATTTTTATTATTTATGTTCAGTGGAAGTAATCAAGCAGAAATTGAGGTAATAAAGCAAATCAAAAGATTGAACTGGCCCGCTTTAAAATACCGACTGAATCATAGGCATTATTTGTGGTGAATGGTTTGTATCTATAGTTAGTTTAACGATTTGTTTATGAGAACATTTTTACACTCATTTATTTTACGATTATTACTTTATTATATTATTACGATTACCAGTTCGACCACTACATTATAAACGGTCAATTAGTAAAGAAAATTAAATTAAATTAATTAATAAACATGTTGAATAAATAATAATAAATTCAGACAAATGTTGTTACACATATTGAATAATTTTATTTGTAGGAGCTATATATAAGAGATGTAATAAATTGGAATTGTCAAGATGCTTACAATTTTTGTTTCTCTCCATTATTTAATGATTGGTAGATTCAAAGAATAAAATTTACACCTTTGACAATATTTATACACTTGAGTGGACATGGATAACTACCAAACTCTATGCAACTTTATGTAAGTAAAAGTTTAAAAAGTCCACACAAATTTGTCTGAAACTAATTTACTTTAATATTAAGTAGAGGTAATTCTTTAATATTGCTGTACTAAGTTAAAAATTAAAAAGAAACACGAAAATGGAAAAAAGAGAATGGTCAATCACAAAAGGTGTTTGTTGTATTGATTTCACTGAGGTAATATTTCAGGATGTTCGATTGAAATGCCATCACTTGCACAAACTTCTTTAGTCCTCACACATCAATCTAATAGGAATATTTTCACTTAAAGAAATGCGCAAAACTTAAGTTTTCCACAGCCGAACCGTTCTAATTTTTTGTTCTGACTTTGAATTTTATAAAGTGAACCTATTTATATGGTACCGTGATAATAATTTTGTGAGAGTTTTTAATACGTACGAATATCTTTGCCTACACATGCATGATACCGAATCCACCGTTACACGCAAAAAAGTTTCAGGCCACTAGAATAGATACATAATATATGTGCTAGTCAATTCGTTAAGTAATAATTGCTAAGTTACATATAAGTGGAACACGGTTAAAATACTTTGTATTTATAAGTCCCCGGTTTCCTTTGTTCAAAAGCTCTAGTTTGATAGTTATCCAAAGACGCATTAAATACTTTTCCCAATCAGAATCAAGTATGAAGTGAAGTTATTCATGAATATTTATTTAGTTTATTGTCACCTAGTATTCCCACTGAATTGGTTATTTGAAATTATGTTACATGTACCACATGTTTCGCCCTCAAGTAGATCATCATCAGACGTATATTAGGTTTATCAGGCTTATAATTAAAGCATTTCAAAGATTTTACTCCATATAAAATAAAATAGAACGGCGGATATTTCACATATTTCTGTTAGACTACTTTGTAAATTTACTTATTGTCCACCGTTTTCTTTTATTTATATCTAAAAAAATTCTTTAAATGTTTTAACTATAAGTGATAAACTTGTAAAACATGTTTAACGTATGTTTGAACTGTATAAAGTTAAATTAAAATTAAAAAATCAAAACTTAAAAAAAAATTCAAATATGCCCCTGGTGATGACCTACCTTGGATCGAAACATGTTGCACATGTTGTAGAAATACTAAGCGACAGTAGTTTAAACAAATAATAAATCCACTAGGAGATGGCCATTTTCAATAATTGTCCATTAATAGTTACGTTTAACCGAGGCCTTTTGAGCGCTCGGCCTGTTTATTAATATAAGATATTTTTCTTTGCGAATTCTTCCTCCAACGACCGTTGTGTCAAAAGAAGCACCGCCAGCGTCGCTAGCAACAAATTTATATCGTGAAGCTATCTAAATTCTACATCATAGCGTAGTTTGAAAGTAATATCTTAGTGGAGTATACAAAGTTAACACATTCCATCTTTAAAGTAAATTTACATTCTCTCTCAAAGGATCTGGTACCTTTAGAGAATTTTACCTACGACTACTGTAGAAAATAGACAAAAACACACGACAAAAGCTTAGTGAATACCTCATTACGCAAGGTAAACAAATCGTACAGTTTTTGTAAACAAAACGCACAGTTCGAATAAATTAAAATTTATACGTAAAAGTAAGTGGAACATTTAATAATTACGCAAGTAGGTCATAACACTTCATGATCGCGCAATCGCCCGTCAGCAGCGTAGTCATAGCAACTGTCAAATTCAAAATAATACAAACAAGAAATGAAAGTCCCTGTCATAACTAGTTTTTAGATCTCTCTGTATACATGAAACGAAAAACAAAAAATAACAAAAATAAAAAATCGACGTGTTTAAGCATGATTTACAATACCTGATAACGAAAATATTAAAAATAGTCCAGACTCGTTTGGCACACTGCATATGGTCGTAGGTAAAGTACAGTACGAAATGCGTGTTGCAAAGCAATTACTAATATGCCTTTTAAAACACCTATTACCTATATACATACTACTACTGTCATTCATCGTGTTAAATGTTTTTTGTCTGTAAAACATATAACATCCGAATATAATCAAGAATGTAGTATTCCCATTATTTTTATATCATCAACGAACTCAAATGATTGTACGTGTGTACCGAAAAGAATTTAAAAAGAACTCTAAGAAGTGAAGTATCGTAGGAATATGTTTATTTATGAATTTTTCATTTATAGATACAACACATACAAGATTCACCTTTTTGACACAAACTTAATTAAAGCTACACAATTATGCAGAGCTGTATAAAGTTGACTGGTCTAAAAATAAACTCAATGTAGGAAATATATTAAATAAATCAAGGAAAACATATTAACTGCTATTTGCGTCTGGCACCTTTGGGAGACGACGACGAGAGTGGTGGCTTCCCTCATTTCATGAATGGTACAGTGAAAAAGCTATATGTAACAAAATTAGCATTAGGAGACAAATTAGACGGAATTCCAGGCAAATAGCAGTTCATCCCTCTTCCAAACGATGATCAATTCGAGGAGGGTGCGGTCTACGCTTTTATTATTCATCTAAATGAAGTAATTTTACTAAGTGTGTGAGTGAATGCACGAAATCCTGTACCTACCGGACAAAGTGCGTTAACTATAGTGGGGACACACCGCGCGCTTCAATGGATGCCCGAAGCCACCTCGACCACTGCCACGGATGGAGATGGAAGTCCCACAGCCACCGAAGACTACACGCCAGCGCCTCCTTCTTCGATCCGGACCAGCGTCAGTTAACCCTGAACGATTGCAGGCGATTTTGATAACAAGGAAGCAAAGAAAGCGTTTACCGCCTCTGTCGATACCCCCTATACCCTGCCCGCCCTAGGGTGCCGCTCTAAACAAGTGTTTTTCGAAGCTATTCCTATGGAGAAGGACCTACCTGTCATCTGCAAGGTGCCAGCAGCGTTAGCTCAGACTAGAAATGCGACTGACGTTTAGAGAGGGATCCTCAAGCATGATCAGGTAGTGTTTGTCCTCTATGGGTAAACACAATTTGTTATGTTAATTGTACCGTTTCTCCTACAGCGCTTAATGCTTAGGATTACTAAAATGAAAATCGTGCTTTTCCTTCTTTTTCAGATTTACACGGGGCCATAAACCGACACCTTTCAACCTACGTCAACAACAAACATGACCACCCAAATACTACACAGAGCTGAAGAGAATATGCTATATATGCTATACATGCTATACATGCTATACATGCTATACATGCTATACATGCTATACATGCTATACATGCTATACATGCTATACATGCTATACATGCTATACATGCTATACATGCTATACATGCTATACATGCTATACATGCTATAATATATGCTAATATAATCTATAATATATCTATATCATATTATATGCTATAATGCTATAATTATATTATAATGCTATATTATAATCTATATATAATTTATATATTATATCTACATCTATATACTATATATATACTATATATCTATACATTTATATATATATACATACTATATATATACTTATACTATACTATAATTATAAATCTATAATAAATATATATACATATATTATAATCTATATAAATATATAATTAATATATCTATACATATATTAATTAATTATAATTATATGCATATAATTATATAATATACATATATAATTATACATATAATTATAATCTATAATATATACATCTATATACATCTATAATCTATATATATCTATAATATTACATATATATACATTAATACATGTATACTATAACTATAATTATAATGTATATATATAATATATATCATAGCTATACTATATAGCTAAATGTATATATATCATATCTTATAATCTATAACATATTAATAATCTATATAATATAATAATATATATATATAATCTATAACTATCATATACTATATCTATACATGCTATATACTATTATACTATATAATTATATACTATTATATATTATATATATACTATATATATATATATCATATTATATATATATATCATATATATAGCTATATATGCTATATATTATTATATATATATATATACATATATATATATATATCTATTATATATCTATAATTACTATATAATCTATATAATTATATATCATATACTAATATATATATATATATATATATATATATATATATATATAATATAATATATTATATATCTATATACTATATATCTATATACTATATTACTATATATTATATAATATATATATATACTAATACTATATAACTATATACTATATTATATAATATAATATATATTATATACTATATACTATATACTATATACTATATATATATAGTATATATGTATATACTATATATTATATATATATACTATATACTATATATATTATACTATATATATATATATTATATATATATATTATATATATATACTATATATTATATATTATATAATATTATTATATATATATATATAATTATTATATATATATATATATATATACTATATAATTATATACTATATATATATATACGCTATATACGCTATATGCGCTGTATACGCTATATACGCTATATACGCTATATACGCTATATACGCTATATAAGTTATATACGCTATACACGCTATATATGCTATATACGCTATACAAGATATATACGCTGTATAGGCTATATACGCTATATACGCTATATACGCTATATATGCTATATACGCTATATACGCTATATACGCTATATACGCTATATACGCTATATATGCTATATACGCTATATACGCTATATACGCTATATACGCTATATACGCTATATACCTTATATACGTTCGATACGCTATAAACCCTACATATGCTAAATACGCTATGTACCCTATATATGCCGTATACGCTATATACGTTATATACGTTATATACGCTATATACGCTATATTCGCTGTATACGCTATATACGCTATATAGACTGTATACGCTGTGTACGCTATATATGCTTTATACTCTGTATACGCTGTATATGCTGTATATGCTGTATATGCTGTATATGCTGCATATTCTGTATATGCTGTATATCCTGTATATGCTGTATATGCTGTATATGCTGTATGTGCTGTATGTGCTGTATATGCTGTATTTCCTGTATATCCTGTACGTACTGTATATGCTGGATATGCTGTATATGCTGTATTAGCTGTATGTGTCGTATATGCTGTATATGCTGTATGCTGTATATGCTGTATATGCCGTATATGCTGTATATACCGTATATGTTGTATATGCTGTATATGCCGTATATGTTGTATATCCTGTATATGCTGAATATGCTGTATATGCTGTATATGCTGTATATGCTGTATATGCTGTATATGCTATATATGCCATATATTACATATTCAAAGATTCTAATGGACTATATTGAAAGGTGTTATTAATCGGTTTGAAATCTTTTAAAATGAAACCTACGCAGTAAAATACACTATTGATCTGGTAGATGCCCTTATTTTAAAACATTTTGTCATAATGTTTTGTATTAATTGAAGCTAATTTAGTTCTATATTTATCAGTCGAAGAAAGTTACTCTCTAGCGTGGGTATATAAATGAAGTTTCGTTTATGTTACTATACCCATGTACGATTGCCGAGGGATATCCATTTCCTATAGCGATGTTACGGGTGAAAATCGCGGTAGAATTTGGTGTAACAGATAAGGGGATGGGTGAAGATTGCTCAGTCGTCAGGGGAGGGTGTGGTGTTGCTTTGTATGTAACGTGCAGAATAACATAGGTCCAAATAGGGAAAGTCGCTTTAGCAATGTTTAAAGAAACAAACAAAATACTTGCTTATCTTAGCATTAACCAGTTAAATCAGCCATGGTTACTGTACCTGTGCTATCTGTAAAAGCTTCAAAATAATCGCACATAAACGAAACAAAATAGCATGCTATTAAACCAATTCTAAAGGCCATCAATCTCATTTGCGCAAAATTGGCTTTACATTAGTCATCAATTAAATACTGTTTCCAAGAACCTTAATCTGAATAAAATGGAAATTAACATAAAATTTTCACATTCGTGACTACGGTAAATTTTACCAAACGATATTTCAGGCCGCCAACGGGTTAAAATGCTAAAATATCCAATTTCGCCATTTACATCTTTTTGCTTTCAAATCTGATACGCAAATCAGTTCTTACGAAAGTCCAAAGACGAAATACCTCTACCCCGCCCTAAAAACTACTCCATACTGAAAATGCAAGCTGGAGGTTTCCCAAAAAAAACATTCAGCCACACACGCGGGCACACGGATACGCGGAGACACTAACACACAGACACACACACACATACAGATACACAGACAGACAGACAGACAGACAGACAGACAACAGACAGACAGACAGACAGACAGACAGACAGACAGACAGACAGACGAACAGACAGACAGACGACAGACAGACAAGACAGAACAGAAGAAACAGACAGACAGACAGACAGAGACAGACGAGACAGACAACGACAGACAGACAGACAGACAGACAGACAGACAGACACGAAACAAGACAGACAGAGACAGACAGACAGACAGAGACAGACAGACAGACAGACAGACAGAAGACAGCAGCAGACAACGACAGACACGACAGACAGACAGACACAAGCACAGAACAGACAGACAGACAGACAGACAGACAGACAGACAGACAGACAGACAGACAGACAGACAGACAGACAGACAGACAGACAGACAGACAGACAGACAGACACAGACAGACAGACAGACAGACAGACAGACAGACAGACAGACAGACAGACAAGACAGACAGACACGACAGAGACAGACAGACAGACAGACAGACAGACAGACAGACAGACAGACAGACAGACAGACAGACAGACAGACAGACAGACAGACAGACGACAGACAGACAGACAGACAGACAGAGACAGACAGACAGACAGACAGACAGACAGACAGACAGACAGACAGACAGACAGACAGACAGACAGACAGACAGACAGACAGACAGACAGACAGACAGACAGACAGACAGACGAGACAGACAGACAGACAGACAAGACAGACAGACAGACAGACAGACAGACACAGACAGACAGACAGACAGACAGACAGACAGACAGACAGACGACAGAGACAGACAGACAGACAAGACAGACAGACAGACAGACGAGACAGACAGACAGACAGACAGACAGACAGACAGACAGACAGACAGACAGACAGACAGACAGACAGACAGACAGAAGACAGACAGACAGACAGACAGACAGACAGACAGACAGACAGACAGACAGACAGAGACGACGACAGACGAAGACAGAAGACAGACAGACGAACGAGACAGACAGACAGACAGACAGACAGACAGACAGACAGACAGACAGACAGACAGACAGACAGACAGACAGACAGACAGACAGACAGACAGACAGACAGCAAACGCAAAGCAAAACATATACGATACTAGCAACGCTAACGCTAATACGCTATACAGAATATACGCAGACTATAGACGTATACGCATATCAACTATACGATATACGACAGATATACGCTAACAAGCATAATACGCATATCGCTAATCAACGCATAACAGTACATACAAACGTATACGCTAAAACCTACATACAACATACGAACTATATCATGCAGCGATAAACGACTATATCGATATAGCTATATACGACAACGACAAACGCGAACAACAAAGACGAACGCTGGACAAGCTTAACAGTATACGCTGTAATGACGTATAGCAATGCGACATCGAACGACTAAGCGAAGCTGTATACTGAACGCTGAAGACATGAGCTATGCTGATTCAACCTGACTACTGATAGCTGGACATGCGATAGCGTATCAGATGAGACAGAGACGACAACGAAGCGAAAGACTGAATGACATGCGATACGATAATACGTATATGTTGTATAGCTGATATGCCGATATGGTATATCCTGTAACGAATATGACGATATGACAGACAGAAGTATATGCGTAACGATATGCTGACAGCGAGCAGACTGTATAGCGTATATGCTATATATGCAACAGTACAATCGAAGATTCTAATGGACTAATGAAAGGTGTTATTAATCGGTTTGAAATCTTTAAAATTAAACCTACGCAGTAAAATACACTATTGATCTGGTAGATGCCTATTTAAGAACATTTGTCATAATGTTTTGTATTAATTGAAGCTAATTTAGTTCTATATTTACAGTCGAAGAAAGTTACCAGCGTGGTATATAAATGAAGTTTCGTTTATGTTACAACCAGTACGATGCCGAGGAACCATTTCCAAGCGAGTACGGTGAAAATCGCGGAGAATTGAGTAACAGATAAGGATGGGTGAAGATTGCTCAGTCGTCAGGAGGGTGGTGTTGCTTTGTATGTAACGTGCAGAATACAGGGTCCAAATAGGGAAAGCCTTTAGCAATGTTTAAAGAAACAAACAAAATACTGCTTATCTTAGCATTGACCAGTTAAATCAACCATGGTTACTGTACCTGGCTGTAAAAGCTTCAAAATAATCGCACATAAACGAAACAAAATAGCATGCTATTAGACCAATTCTAAAGGCCATCAATCTCATTTGCGCAAAATTGGCTTACTAGTCATCAATTAAATACTGTTTCCAAGAACCTTAATCTGAATAAAATGAAATTAACAAAAATTTCACATTCTGACAAACAACAAAACACGAACAAACAGACAACAGACACAGAAACAGAAACAGACACAGACAAGAAAACACAACAACAAACAAAACAACACAAAAAACAGACAGACAGACAGACAGAAAGACAGACAGACAACAACAGACACAGAAGCAAGACACGGACAGATTACACAGACGAACAGACCAGACAACGAGTACAACAGACAAACAGACCACATTTCGCATTACACTTTTGTACAACAGATACAGACAAACAGACTACGACAGACCAACAGACGAAATACCGTACCCAGCCACAAGAACACCACAGACTAGACAATGCACAGACGAGTTCACAGACAACAACATCAGCCAACAGCACACGAACAGCGAGACACTACACACAGACACACAACAACAACAGATCACGAACACACACACACACACACACACAACACACAGACAACAGACAACAGACAACAGCAACAGACACGACAGGCACGACAGACAGACAGACAGACAGACAGACAGACAACAGACAACAGACACACAGACAACAGACAACAGACAACAGACACACAGACACACAGACACACAGACACACAGACAACAGACAACAACAGACACACAGACACACAGACACACAGACACACAGACACACAGACAGCACAGACAACAGACACACAGACACACAGACACACAGACACACAGACAACAGACACAGACACACAGACAGCACAGACACGACAGACAACAGACACACAGACACACAGACACACAGACACACAGACAGACAGACACAGACACACAGACACACACAGACACACAGACACACAGACACACAGACACACAGACACACAGACACACAGACACACAGACACACAGACACACAGACACACAGACACACAGACACACAGACACACAGACACACAGACACACAGACACACAGACACACAGACACACAGACACACAGACACACAGACACAGACACACAGACACACAGACCTCAGACACACAGACACGCTTCTTAAATACGTGCACGCACGTACCCTTTGACAGCCACGCACCAAAGTTGTGTACTACTATATTGATTTCCTTCTTAAAGTCTTGTTTAGTTGATTGACGTTTAATATCGAAAGTAATCATTTTTCTATTATCACAAACAAACATTGCGTACGAAAAGCCGAAAAGCGTAAAAGCAGTTTGAATTTACTTTAGTGTATGCCTCTACCACACCCAGTCAAACAAATGTTAACAACGCGTAAAATGATGTGCTCTAACTGTGATATATTTTATACCTAATTAAGATTGGTATATCATGTACTATTAAATTTAACTTTTAGATTTGGTTAAGAAGAGATATTCATGGTAATTACAGTTAAGTAATGATAAGATTGTGACTATTTTTATTCCCTTCTTGAGAACATTAGACATTTTTCCATTTTTGGGACAATATTTGAAAATTAATTTACAAGGTACTAACGTAGTAATTATGTTAGACTAACTATTAATTATACCTTATCGAAAGAATAAAACTAGTACTTAAATTATTAAAATATGTGGGGATACTTAAAGTATATAACAGTTTCTACTCAAATAAGGATGTGTGACGAAACCATAATTGATTTGGCTACAATATTACAACCCTGGAAATAATTAAATGGTTTTCATATTAATAAATGAATGGTACATTAAAATTAAGCTAGTGGCTAGGGAACCGCTGCTAAGGTAAATCTTGTTCTTTCGCTGCGGCGGATCTAGAAAGATAATTACATTTGCCGGGAGTCGAACTTGCACCAACCGCATGGCAGGCGACCACTACCACGTGACCAACGGTGCTCTACAACTTTTACATTGAAACTATTATTTAAAACATATTTATCTAATCTAGTTCTGTTAGATTAAAATAGTTTTGTTTATGTAATCTGAACTAGATAAACAAAACTACAGCATCTACAAAAATTTCTATTTTTGTAGATAACGCATGCGGATGTAGGATTAAGAGGACAGATTTTAGCCACTAGTGTATTAATCTGTATTATTTATTTTTTACCATTGGTTATTTCTTGAAATATTCGCCGCGGTGGATCAATAGAGTTTACCTTAAAAATCCGCCACGGTGGTTCCCTAGCCACTACCGTATAAACGGGAATGATAAGGACCCGCATAATAACGATGATTAAAGAAAACTTTGATATTTAACAAAATCTACTCTAAACGTGTCACGAACTGGCTGCTGTGAAATGTAAAAATGAAAATTCTTCAGAAGGTATATTGATGTAATCATTACAAATGAATCTTAATCTTAATTAAAATATGCTACAGGGTACGACTATTAATCACGGTACATTAATACAAGTATTAATACTGTCATGGGTTAGAGTGTGACTCATAACGGGCCAAGCCTCACTGAATATGTAACGAGATTAGTTTAGTTTAATACATGACAATTCAGTCGGGTCCTGGGGTTTAGGGGTTCAACAACTTCTTGGATTTTGTCAAATTCTACCTTAACTGGTAATAGTGCTTTGGAATATGATTAAACTTTGCTTTTGTAAACGATAGTTTTTCCTCTAATAAGAGACCGGTCAGGATAAATCTTACTGGATGTCTGGCGGACAGGAATATATTTAGGATGGTTCCGTCAAGTAAACATGCGGATTCAACGACTGGCTTTATAATAACAGGACCAGGAATAAATCTCTCAAGTTAGCTTCAGGTCTGGTCGTCGGGATAAATCGGTAGCTCATTACTGATCAGGTGATATAGAATTAACTGTCAAACAGGAAAGTTGTTTTTAGTTAAAGTTTCTCCTTCTGTGGTAGCGGTTAAGGTAAACAGGATTGTGTATGTGAACTTGGTATAATAGAAACTTACGTAAATATTAATATTATTAAATTCTGGGACAGAATCTAATAAATATACTTTCTTGACAGAGTAACTCGTAATGTGAACCTGATTTTAGGTATAAACGCAACATTTTTCTGTGCCGTTTAGGTACTGGTGGTGGTGAGTAACTGGGTGCAGGTGTGTAATTTATTGGCCCAGAAGCTCGGAAGGAGGTGACATAGGGCAATACCCATTCGTTGAGGTGATAAGAAAACGACATATTACAAAAGCCTACACTACAGTTTTCGTCCGATATATGTTTGTAAGTAACTACTGTTCTGCATACATACAGACGAGGTTGTACGGAGGGCTAGGACTAGGGTGAGAAATTCTGAGTTGGAAAATCTGAAGAGACTCTTGAAAGCTGGTCTGAAAAGTCAGCTGCTCAGGCAGAAACCCCGAAACGGCAAAGGTCACAAGAATAACTCTTGTTATGATGGCGCGTTGCTTGATTACACACAAAACACGCTGTGAGCAACTGGACATTCTTAACTACGAGTGTGACAGAGAGGGATAGATATTGACAATTTCTTAATTCTGAACTCTATTAATTTTGAAAATAATGTATTAATACAAAATAAATTAGGATTTAATATCAATATCAACTGATTTAGTATTGAGTACTTGCCATGGTTTTAGTGTATCTATTACCAGCTTACTTGGCATGAAAAATGTTGGTTGCGGTGAATTTAAAGACGCCACTCCTATCTGATTGGAGAAAGGTACTGCGCAGTGCCAGTTTGGGTTTATCATACAATACTTCAGTACATCGATCTGCAAAGATACAGGAGGGGCTTTTACGATTGGTCGTTATGCAGAAGTGAGCTGGTCATATTGTAGCCAGTGAAGTATGACACAGAATATGAAGGGAGGTGGATTCCAACTAGTAGGTTCGATTATCTCATTTTGATTTACTTTGAAAAGTTAAGACTCCTCCATTATTATTGGTCTGTTTCTATTTACCAGAACATGCAAGAATATATACTTAATTTTTTAAATGCCCTTGTGGACAACGAAGATACTCCCTCTCCACTGAATTTAAATAAAAATAAGAGCTATCCATTCCCTAGAGCGGAATACCGAAAGCTGCAGCGTACCTCTTCTCCATGCTGGAGGGAAACTCGTCAATTCTGTTTCATACTTCTATATTTTGGTGGAAACTGCGATTTAGAAGCCCTTTTTTTATTCAAATCCTTATCATTCACAAACATCACTTTAAATTTCATTTATACTCCCAACTCCGTTAACTCCCATTACCAGTAAAATAGTTTACAACTCTTTTATCTCTGGTGCCATGAGTTTTTCCCACACCGCTTTTTACCTTCTTACTAACAAAGCTATCTGATTGGAGTAGGGTACCACGCACGGTCAATTTGGGATTAACACGCAATACTACAGTACATCGATCTCCAAAAATGCTGTAGGGGTTTTTAGGATTGGTCCTTATGCAGAAGTGGGCTGGTTTAATTGTAACAAGGGTAGTATGACAAGGGAAGCATATTCCAAATAGTAGGTTCAATTGTCTCATTTTGATTGGTTTTGAAAAGTTAAGACTGGTACATTGTTACTGGTCTGTTTCTATTTGACGTAATATATTAGGATATATGCTTAATCTTTTTAACAGAATTTACATGTAGAAGCCTTATTGTATATTTATGGCAAAACGTCCTTTGTTCTGGTGGATAACGGAGGTATTCCCTTTCCACTCAATTTAGGTAAAAAAATGGCACGGGCTGAAATGGCAGTAGACCGGAAGTAACAGATACAGAAGGGGCCGGTAGCTCAGTGGAAAAAAGGTGTGGCGGGTTACTAATTTTACTAATAGGATATCGCGTAATTCGTGAGAGATGATAAGGGTTGTTCAAAATCATATGGATTCCAGGATGTTAATAAATGTCAATATTTGGGGTCGTAGTACCTAAATGCTAGTTACATACAAAAAAAAAACTCGCTTGCTTTTAATTGTCGCAAATCCAGGTAAATGAGTGAATTAGCAGCCGCTACGTTAGTTCCTATACAACACACACTCGCAAAATACTGACATACCAAAAAACCAGCTGATCGTCAACGATCTTATTTACTTTATTTTTACATTACGTTATATCTCAAAACTTATCTCTTAAAATTAAAGTACATCAACAATAACTCAAAATAGAAAATTCTCTAGTTAGGAAATCTCTCGAAAATCGTTAGGTTAAAGCTTTCCTTAAAGCATTAAAAAAACAATTGAATGTTGTCGCTATTTAGTTGCACAAACGAAAGTTCCTATAAAATAAATAAACTCCTCGGTAACTTGCACAAAATATCTTTTTTGATTTTGATCATACGTAAGTAATAATAACGGAGTAATAAAGGAGAGAAGTCACAATGTTATACAGAGTACTGAAATTCATTAACACTATTCATATATTATAATAAAATAAACAATCAGCGTGTTGATACAGATGTTAAAAACACCATAAACTTCGTAAAACCTATTAATTAAATTGGATTGACGCTTGTAAGTTTCAAATTTCTCAAAATAATATATTTTATGTTAATTTTACATAATACCAAAATGAATATTAGTAACGTCGAACAAATAAATTTGACAAATTCTGTAATAGGCAAATTTGTAAATCATAATCAGAATAAGATAAGAATAATGTACTATATGATATGGTTCATACACGGGTGAATACACTTTTATAAAATTAATTTAATCGCCTGAAGGGCTCCTAAGCAAAACTGTAAACAAAGAAAACGTATTCATCCGCCTGAAAATGCAATTTAAAAAAAACACACTATTAAAATCAGCAACAAAACAAAATGTATGTAAGTAATTACCTTGATTTGTACAAAAGAACACCACTCTTGAGTCCTCCCCTTTCGTTTGTGCTGCGGTATAGGTGAAGTTCCTGTAGGTGACCCTCTGGATATCGGATCAATGAAAGCCAACATGCGGAATCTCCCCAATGCCACTCTCCAATATAATAATCAACAGTCCGCAAAATGGGTAAAAGCACTACTTTTAACACTTCGATGGAACGTCACTTCTGATAATCGATACCCAACACTATACTGTTCCCTACGAAAATTTCAATAACCCCGGTGGATGATATGCAAATTCAATACGTTGGAGCTCTCATCGTCGCTCAATCCCTTCCTTTAACAGCTAGACCAAGATTCCTTTACCAATCTAACAGTTTCCGTCGTCACGCATCTCACGTCAAATAACAAAGCATGAACAACCATTACTTCAAATCGTAAGCGCAGTAAAAACAAGATGAGTTTCGGAAACTGAATCCAAAAAAACTTTTACCTTGAGACAAATATCAATGTAAAACGATCTGTTTTCGTCATCTAAAAACTTTGGAAAATCGATACTTAACCGACGTTTATAAAAACCATACACTTTGTATTTTTAAAATAAATTTTATCAACATGACACCCGATATTCTGTCGCCAATGCTTTAAATCTACAAGCTACGTTTCCTGAAGCAGTTTAACTACAAAATAACAATTTTCAATGACGTAATTTTAACTGAACTAAACTATCATTATATTACTTAAAAATAATTAAGAATAACCATTATTTACAAAAAAAAAAAACATTAAACTCCTATTTTACTAATATATAATTGTCAACGCGTGGAACCTAATCATGATTTAAAAATTTCAATCTATTAACAACAGACAAACGGAAAAATCTATGCCCTGTTCACAAAAATGGGTCTTCAAATAAGTCCAGATACGGTCAGACAAAGTAAAAATTAGTATTAGTAGTATTAAATATCGTAAAGTTCGAGAAAACAAAAGAATCTGCGAAAAACTCTAACCATACGTGACTAAATACCAAGGTCTATCCGTTTCCTAGAGGACACTAGCGAAAACTGCAGTGTATCTCTTCTCCATGCTGAAGGTAAACTCGACAATTCCGTTTCATACCTCTATATTTTGGTGGAAACTGGGATTTAGAATCTCCCAAGATGCAGGGCGGGTTTTTAGTATTGGTACTTACGCAGAAGTGAGCTGGTTTGTTACATTCGTTACCTATTTAACCTATTTAATTAGCTGTTAAATTCATCTGCTTGTTACTGTTCCGCTAATTTCGTCATTTAGTCTTGCCTTAGATATATCTTCTAAATTAAATAAATTTCTGTATTAAAAGATGTTGACGGTAACTCGTACTTGATACTTTTTTTCACGAGGTGGGGTCACTGGATTACAGCTCCGGGTTTAAAGTTCAACTTTAACTTTCTCTTTCGTTTTGGATGTGTCTGTTTTCCTGGAGAAAAATTTTCTGTGTTTATTTAAACCATCAACGTGCGTCGGGTTTGCAATTATTCTTCTAGATATTGAGTGATTGTTGATGAATAATCGCTTCATACGCTTTGAGCAGATTTGTATAGGATACCAAAACATTCAGGTGAACTTTGTGATCTTTTTTTCTGTTTTACAATGTTCTTCAATTTTTAGCCATCAACACATCTGTTTTAAAATACTTTAAAGAAAAAACCTAGCAACAAGATGGTCTACGAACATATCCTATTAACCAACGCTTTACTCTAAGGACGAAGTAATTCTTATGTCTCCGTAATTTGCTATCTCGTCGCGGTAAGGGTGTAACTATTAACTTTCGCTAGTTCTCCTTTATTTATTTCAGGAGGTGATAAAAGTTCTTTCGCTTTTCGAAACACAGACATCAGCTGTTATCGAACTTGTGTTTGTTTAAATTCTACCTTGCTTTAATTTAATATTAATATCCTGTAATTATTACCTCATTTAAGGTAAGACCACTTTTCATGCCTTCTCCTTGGTTTTATTTAATTATTTACAGAAGTATCTAGTACCGGAATAACTGATTAACCTAGTAACTGACGAACCTAGTATCGAGTAACTGTAAACTGTCTTTGGTTGTGATTTTTGTGCCACGATTGTAGAAACTTATAAAATATATCTGTTACTGTGCTACGATTTGACACTAGATGAAAGTGGTAGGATGATTATGCCTTTTAACACCTTTTGAACAACCAGTACGATCTACAATCAAGATTATCTGGATAGTGAAAGCTAAGTTACCGATTATCTCTATGCTTTTGTATTACTTGTGCTTTGATGCTTCATTTGTGCATATGTGAACAAACTACACCTATATGATTATATAGACCTACCCTAATTTATTTGGTGAAATTTAAGTGTTATACTTAGCTTTTAAGTATTTACTTGCAGAATTCAATTCATGTAGTTTTGGTCAATTTATACAGTGCCAGCTTTAATTTCATCTGTTTAGATTTTATACATAGTAATATGTGAACAGGTGAATCATTCAACTTTGCTGCTTTAAAATGGTGAACTTATATACTCATTAATCTTTAGTTATTAAAACTAATTGCCTATCTGTTATGACAATGTAATATGGACTGCCCTGTTTGACACATCATTTGTATTCTGTAGTAATATGCTTATGTGCCATAGTGGTGGCCTGTGTAATTGCATGGTGTTTCATTAGTATTATATACTAGATTCAGATTTGCTTGATCGAGTGTTAACATTGCTCCATTTAGTACAACGTAGCTTTGAATGATCCACATTTATACCCCAATTTAATTTATTTTCTACTACATTATAACTTCAAAGAACATTAGTTTAATCATTAAGTTTTGGAATTGATTTATCTGGTTTCGTTCAACATAGTTTACTTTATTTACCCACAATAGAAGCAATATACTACCTTTTTTTTTCGTTTTAACTCGTAGTGTTTCTTTAAGATACTGTTCAGATCCTTACTGATATTTGTAGGAAAGTGACTAATGCTATCTTATAACTTAGGGCTGCTTTTATTCACTCTAGCTGGCACCCTCTCTTCTCTCTTAATTTGTAGCTACCACCTTTGTCACTGTAAGGGCTCATACCATCTCTGCTTTGAATGAGCGCTTAATATTTTAATAGAATTTACATATAAAATAGTGTATTTGGCGCAATAGCTGGTTAGACTTCATCTTACAATTCCTAAAGTTATAATTGACTAAATTTATAATTAGGAGTTATCTTTCGAAGCTAAAAACACAGAAACGCACAAAGGTCAAATTTTTACTAGAGTTACAATAGGATTTATTTTGAAGTGTATTCCAAAAGGTGAAAACTTTGAGGCGTTAACACATATTCTATAAAACCGAATTCAATAATGCAAAAAAAATACGAGATTTAAAAGATATTTTTAAATCTTAATCAATTTTCATTCATTTTCGTAGAATATTTCAAAAGTATACTGTTTTGGTTTGAAGGGTAATGATGGATTAACATTTTTGATTCTATGTAGAGATACTTACATAAAATATCAGGTTGTTCAATTTCAGAATGTCGATATTCGTAAGTTTACAAAGGATTTCTGAATATTAAACCGCTTCATAATCTTACAAAATTGCCTATATTAACTACGTGTTAAGAAATAATAAGGCCAATGTTATTATACGGCGACTGTTTATGAGGTCATAATTTCCGTTGCGATTACCATTCACGGTCATAGCCGTCACCGGAATTCATCCCTAATGAAATTTTGCCCTTGCATAGCAACCAACACTCAGCAATAGGGTTAAATTATTGTTTGTCTAATATCAGAATTGAACTACCTAAATGAGTTTGTTATGAAATAGTATACTTTAGCACGTTCATTTAACTAATTTTCATTTTTCGCACCTTCAACACATTTCAACGTTTCAAAACTACTTTCAGCTGTACATTGGTTTTATGTGTTTAACGTGAAATTTATGAAAATATTTACTTTAAAGCTCAAACTTAAATTCGCGTAATGTAATTTTCTAAGAAACATGGAATTTCCCAAATGAAAATGATAGTGGTCGGCAATTATGCCTTGGGATGCAAGAAGTGTATGAAGTACTTTCTCAACTGCTAGATTAATTTCCCAAGGAGTAAAAGACAAATCCTTTTGAAGTGTCTCAAACCATTTATGGTCGAAAATTCTCTCACTTAAGGATAACAAAAGCATTTCAACAAAGTTGTTACACAGATAAGATTCGTAAATGTAATAAGGTAAAGAAACATTCTTGTAAAACAATTTGCGTAAACGTATGATACTTATATGCGCCCCAAAAAGTGCATCTTGTCAGGTATAACGCCCTAAAAATATAAATTTTTGAAATTGCAAATAACTTTATCTAAATACCTGGTGGATTATCCTCTTAAAATAATTGTAATTAACTGTTGTGTTCGATGCAACATAACAAATGCGCCTTACATTCTAAAATACAACTTTCTATAAACATCGTGTAAACGGTAATCAATCTTTAGCAAAAGTACGTCTTTTCTGCTTAACCGTATATTAATAAATACTTAATCTATGTCTTAGCAGCAGTAATATGCATACTCGATTTCGTCAAGCTTAATTTAAATAAAAAAAATTAAATAAATACCTTCGAACCTACGTATACTTATGGTGGTATGGAATGTTATGCGATTTTTTTTCAGTATTGCTAAATCGACTCACTTTAATCATTTTACTACTTTTAACCAAGTTCGGCATAGGTGTCTGGATGTGTGTCTGTGTGTCATGTACGTTAGTATCCACGATAACACCGGAACAAAAACACTTGCGTACTTAGAATTTTGTGTTTAAGCTTCCTTTCATTTGGCTTAGAGAGCTGATTGGATTTTGGGAGAAATCCAGCGGCGGAGAGGAAGTGTTTATTAGGGGCAGTTTTTGGTTTTTATCAAATATTTCTAACACACCCGCAAAAATTCCTAAGGTAGAATTTAAGTGTTAGTTCAATTTTTTTCAATATCTGAATAACGATTAATTTTATAAGAAAAAGTGTAGATATATTTAAAAAAAAAATTTAATGTTACATCTTTTCTTTTGTAACGTTCCAATTCTTGGCTATCGTTACCTTAATTGAAGTTTTGAATTTGTGTTATTGATAAATATATTTACATTACGTTGGTATCTTTTTTCTTTCAATAATTAAATGTTGGTATATGGTTTTCTCTGTAGTGTAGGTAATTACGAACGTCCCTGCACATATGTTATGGTCTATAAGGGCTATTTTAGCCACATCAATTTTGTTCTATGCTCAAACGCGAACTCACTTAATTCATTTCCGTACCTTCTCCGTTTCAATGCATTTCGTATTTTATGATTTGTTCCCTTATATAAGGTATGTAAGACTTTTAATACATTTTTGTATATATTACATTTAATGGGGAACAAAGATAAGCACCTACATTAAGGAAAACCGCTTGTGTTAAGAAAAAGCTTGTAACAACCCACTTTGAGTTGTATTAAAATACACCGTAATTTATGGTCTTCGTTCATTTAGTTGTAAATATAAGAAAAAAATTTTAATTATTAATGAATTATAGGTATGTGGTAGGCAACTTAATTTGCATTTTGGTGTAACTTAAATGCATATCTTCTTGAGGGTTTATACTCCCACTTCTTTAAATTATTTTTTTTCTGCTCATATTTTCGCACAATGCGTCATCATCTGACTTTCTAAGCATCCATTTTTTCATTTCTTGTGGTACGTTGTTTGATGCAGGAAGCCATTTTTGGGTTTCCACCTAAATTTTGTGAAAAGTGCCATTGATGTAATGGCATTTTTTTTTACTTTGACACTTTAATTTTACCTTTATTAATTGCTCATTTAATTCTACTTTTACGTACACTTTCATTTTATGATTGCGTTTTGCTTTTAATGCAGATCGAAATGTAGATCCCATTACTTATTTTGAACTTTCGAGAGAATGCAATAAACATTGGATTACCCAAACTTCTTGAAGAGCAATTTATAAGAAATAAAATTCCATTTTGGTGTGGTTTACAACGTAAAGCATTGTTATTGCGATATATTGCGCAACATTGATACAAGGATTACATCACCTTGGTTTGCATTTCCTCATTTATTTTTTATTTTTTATTTCTTAGTATAAGGCTAATTTTATGATATATTTTATATAACCCTAAATTTAACTGTTAATAAACATAGTCTGTATATTTTTTTTATTTTTTACATTTTGATAAAATTTTTATTGTAAACCTCGGTTTAGTTATTCCGAGCATAATTAAAAAAATAACTTGGCGTCCGAGTTCATTTTTATTAGTGTTAGATTGCAAATTTTTCTATTGATGTTAAGTGTAAATAACACAGCATAAATTGTGGTAATTAAGCAAAACAAAAGCATGAACCGGCCTATTTTAAACTACCGACTGAGACAAAGGCATTATTTTTGGTGAACGGGTTGTGTCTCGAGTTAGTTTAACGATTTGTTTTGAGAACATTTAGCACCCATTAATTTATTAAATTTTTTAAACCTCTTCACCACATCATTATAAGCTCTTATGTTAATTAATTTCGCATGCATAAAATGGCGTGCATGATAATGCAATTTCACCTTCCAGAATTATAAATGAAGATACCTTTGTTTTGCATCAATAATGCATGGTGTTCATATATCTGCTTTCGTCGTCTAATGCCGCTTTCGTTGTCCGGAGCCTATTTTTGTTGTTTGATCTACATTTCCTTTATTTGTATGTGGAAGACAAATAAAAATTACCTTATCTCAATATATGACCTACATTTCGTTTATTTATACATTGAAGACAAATGAAAATTATCTTACCTTACCGTATGATATTGATGGAAATGAAGTTCTCAGATTGCACTTCGTTTGAAAATAAAGTTAATACCTTATGTTTATTCTGAGTGCAAGAAAACGTAAGTACATATCCTTTTAATGTAAAATACGGTTAAGGAAATAACAAATCAGTATAGTATTGTTTTGATACGGTTGTAATAAAAACAGTTGATTTCGGTTTCTAAGATAAAAACATTTGAGTGCAGTCAAGTATACGTTTTATTATTAAACACAGTGTTGATCATATTTCATTTTGAATTTTAAGTAACAATAGATTATATGCTGGTATAGTTGTGTTGATTTAGTAATTATTTAAAATCGTAAAGCTTTATGAGAAATGCCGTTTTAGCTATATTATGCTGAAATTAAACAGACATTCTGTTTTCTTAAATATACATATAAACACAGCTGTTTAGTGTTATTCAGATTAGCTATGGAATTCATGTACAGGGTTATTATAAGTTTTTGTTATGAACGAATAAGTCCAAAAGTAAATATGCAATTAAAAATTATTATTAATTTTATTAAATATGTAAATAAAAAGTTTACCTCGAGTAGGATTTGAACCTACGACATTTACTTTGCTAGAGTACCGCGCTAACCAAGTGCGCTATAAGTACAAGCCCCAATTGATGTAAATTTTGTCTTTATGTATGTAGAACTGAGTAGGTGGTAATCACATCGAAAACCTATTGTAAATGTTTATTATTTATTCAACAGTTTTGATACTTGTAAATATAATTGATGTTCTTTTGTATTTATATGTGCTTGTTTTTTTATTGTCATGTGAACAAAATAATTCACATGGTTTACTTGATTAAATTGATGGTGACTGGGAAAATCTCATATAGATCTTGTCAAGCTAATGTGATTTTTGAGTTATTATTTTTTTTTTAATATTTGGGCTTATGTTAAACGGTAATAGATAGAGGAAAAATTTTTAAATAAAAAATATAAAGAAGGTTTTACAAAACCGGACAAATATAGGTACTTTTCTAGGAAAATTTTATTCGATTTATATTTATTACTCATTTTTCCGTAACTATTAAAAATTTACTTTTTCAGAAAAATGGAGCTTACTTATTCGGATTTTGATCCCCCCTTCAGATATTTTAATATTATTTTTCCTTGGGTTTTTCTAGGCATTGGGCGTCGAGTTCCAAACACCCTGTACAACTTTCTAAATTTTTGTTGTATTTTAATAATTAAACCTATAAAATTTAGTGGTATCCAACAAGAAAAAACAAACAAATGCTTTATTGAGAAGATTGAATTGCTGTCTTCATTGCTGGTCGCTGGTATTTGTATATCCTTCACTTTCACTTTCACGTGCTCTTTTGTCGCTTTCTTTTTTGTTCTTGATTTCTCCAAGTTGATTTAAAATTATTTTCTACGTATCCGGTAGCCTTTGTGTATCATTTCTTTTATTTAAGTTACCTGGACATTTTTCAGTTTTAATTGCTTCATTTATTATTCGATGTGTTTTGTACTGTATGTCGACTATCATTTTACTCACGTTGATACGTGTATTCATTTCTCCTATGTAGGTTTATGGACAATCTCTTCTGCATGGTATCTCGTACACTCCTTGTTGTTCTAATTCCATTCTTGTCTTTGGATGTTGTAAAATATTTCCAATGGAAATCGTTGCAATGTGGTTTCTCTTTAATACTTTGCTTATCCTGTCGGTGGTGCTTTTTATATATGGTAAACACGCCTGCAATATTGGTTTTGAGTTGTCATTGTCTTCTGGTTGTGTTGATTTTTCGGCTCTTTTCATATTTCCTTCGGTAAAACCGTTCTGTAACAGTGTTTTTCTGGGGTTCTTTATTCTTGGTTTGGTTTCTCTTTAATATTTTGCTTATTCTGTCGGTGGTGCTTTTTATATATGATAAATACGCCTGCAATATCGGTTTTAAGTTGTCGTTGTATTCTGGTTGTGTTGATTTTTCGGCTCTTTCTATATTTCCTTCGGTAAAACCATTCTGTAGCAGTGCTGTTTTGGGGTTCCTCATCTCTTGGTGTACGTTATTCGCGCCTGTTATATGTCCGGATCTTGTTATCAACGTTTTTACAACCGGTTGTAGTTGTGCTGAGTGGTGATGAGACTACATGGAGATATCTGATTGTATGTGTACTTTTTCTATATACTGTATGTCTCAGGTTTGCATTGTTCTTCTTATACACATACACGTCTAGGAATAGCAGTTTCTTTTCCTTTTCCATTTCCATTGTGAATTATATCTTTTGGTAAATGCAAGTAGTTTGTCCAATTTATCTTTTCCGTGTGTCTAAATCATAAAAGTGTCGCCGACAGAACGTAGCCATAACTTTGGTTTATCTATTACTGTTTCCAATGTCTGCTTTTCTAGATTCTACATAAATATGTTTGCTATCACTGGTACAAGCGGAGAACCCATTGGCACCCCTTTTATTTGCTTGTACCTTTCATCCTTGCAGATGAAGTATGTGTTCTTAAGACAAAAAATTTAAATGTATCTTCAGCTGGTTGACATTTTTGTTTTATTATATCTAATGTATCGTTTATTGACGCATTTGTAAATAACGATACTACGTCGAAGCTGATCAGTAAATCTCCTGGTTGTACATTGGGCTCCGTCCTCATCTCGATGAAATGTCTTGAGTTTCTGACACAAAGTTTTGCTCTTTCTGTATGCGGTTGCAGTTTTTCTTACTAAATATTTAGCTATATGTTATAACGGGGGACTCCACCGAGCTAACAATGGGTCTTAATGGATACCTTCCTTATGTATATTCGACGTAGAACTTCGGACAGCTTCATGGTTGCTCCCTCGGACTTGATTGCAACTGTTGTATTTTCTCGTTGTAATAAGTTTTGTCCGTGATAACTGTTACGTTTCCTTTATCAGCTGGTAATATTACAGTTTGCGTGTTGTTTTTTAGATTCCCTAACGCTCGATTTTCTTCTCGTGTTAGATTCTGTTTGAGTAGTCGTGTTGTTTTGAGAACCTCATTACACCTTGGTGTATTGATTCCGCTGCGTCTGCTGGTATGTCCTTAATCGATGAATGGCTCAGCTCCGTGTTACTAGAATCGAACTTATCTCCTACCATCCGGTCTCTTGTTTATATCTGTTGCATACTTTTACCACTTTCACTTCGGCTACTTTTCCATTTTCTAGGTATTACTTGCAGTTGTTCCTGCTGTGGGCGTTGTTGGTGTAGGTTACTTTTGAGAGGGTGACGGTTTCCCTGTGTGGCGAGTATTAACTTCCATGTATTGGACAATCTTTCAGAACCGTGTGTTAAGGTTCTGCTCCTGTTTGTCAATTTGATGGAGTCGGATGGTCCTTGGATGTAGATGTGTTCCTCCCCACAGTGACGCGAGGAACATGTGTGTGTATGTGTGTGCGTATACGTGAGAAGTTGCGTGTCTGAGTGCGTATCTAATTACGGGTGCGTATACCTCTGTGTGTGCAGGTGCTGTGAATCTGCGCATGCGTCTGTACGCGTGTGTGTGTGTGTGCGTCGTTATGTGACCATGTTCATATGCGGGTGAGAATACGACTACGTGTGTGAGTGCGTGTGCATATGCGTGTGGGTAAGCGTGTAAATGTGAGATTCTGTGTGTGCGCGTGTGTGTGTGTGTGTATTAGTATCCTGGATAGCTTTAGTTAATCTTGTTTTCATTTCTCCAGATTAGATTTTTGGTTATATCCAGCAGTGAGAAGGGCTTTATTTGACGCAGTCTTTAGTTTTCTTAAATATTTACGGGACAGTTGCATATTTTAAAGATATAAAAGTACTAACATACAGATTTAAAATTATAAATTAATTATGTTCTATGCAAGCTTAGGCGTACCCGTAGTTTGGGAAAAAAATTATAAGTTTTTGTTAAATTTTTTTCTATATCTGAATAACGATCAACTTTATATGAAAATGTATGGACATACTTTTTAAAGTAATTCAATTTTGTGCAACGTTGTTTTATACATTTTCTTGGTACGAAACTAAATAAGTCTTACAAATTAACTATACAGGATTTAAAATGCGCACACTGTATCTACAACATTGTTGGCGGGAGGGGGCTTTGGATATATTTCGAGTGGGCATCTAAATGTATTTAGAGCCTGTTTGTCATAAAAGTTCATAAATTTTAATCTTTATTGTTTTTAACCACGATTCCTATTCCCATTATAAATGTAATACAAAAGACATTAAAACCATGTATTTTTGATTTGTTTTTGTAATTTCAGTTACTGAGGACGATAACTATAATTGTTATCAAAACCAATAAATTTATTTAATATAAATACATAAGTTACAGTTGAATACCTAAGAAATATGTATTTTAATTATGTCTAATAATTGTGAAGGTTTACCTTTGCGTATTACAGAAGAGGTTGCATAACTATCCTGTGTATTATTACGTTTCTTCTAATTTTCACTATGTATGTTGGTAGGGCGTGTGTTGTTTCACACCAGCATTTTTTTTGTTTGTTATAGAACCAAAAAGTTTTACCATTATTTATAATAATCACACCTATCTTTCAAAGGGAAATCATATACGTATCGCACTATCTAAAACGAATCGCGTAACTGTATTAATTATGTCAATCTCAAGGGCTTATCGATTTCTTAGACATGTATACGTATACGTTTATTTTAAGAAAATGTTTAAAGACATTTTCAATGAAAATTTAATATTTATGTTCGCAAGAAAATAATAAAGCGATTGGATTAAAAATAACTTTGTAAACCGTTATTTCAATGATGTTTAGCCAAAAATTCAAATTACATTCCAGATAGTCCAATACATGGTGTATTTATGAATAGAAATTTCTGATACACAACATTGGTATAGGTTAATACAATATAATTATAAATTTATTGACCCTAATAAATAAGAAATGTTAATATGTATAAAAATAGTTCTTCATATACTTCCAAAATTGTACACACACTATTTGAAGTACATGTATTTTTAACTCTTTCTCACTTTGATTATCAACGCCATTTTTCAATAGTTACTTGTATTTGCACATTTTGAATACAAATTAGATTTTATGAGTAACGTACCTAACACAGTAAACCCAACATGTAGCCACTAAGTAAGTACACGTAGAAATAGAAAGCATTGAACAACCAAAAAACAGAAAATGAATGGAACACTAAAAAGTAGGTCTATAGGTCAATAACAGCAATATACACGTCCATACAACCAACAAAGTGTAAAGTAGTCTATGTCAGGTGGACGTTTAAACCTTCATATGAGACAGAGGGTCATAAACATATAGATGATAACTTTAAAAAGATTCAAATCCCGATCTTAGTAATTTTTAATTAATTAAATTATTCATTTTTTTTAACCAACAGCTGAATTCCACCGAGTAGGCCCTAATGGGCTACGTTTATTTTTTTTACTTATCGCGGCTATAGCCCGAAATCGAAAGTTGGGCGTGAGTTCCTTTGGTTAGAGCTGATTGATTACTAGATATCCGTTTCACACTGACGAATAAACATAAAAAAGTGTTATACATATAACTACACACCTATAACTTTACAATGTTAAATATTTATATTCTACGCTAAGATAATTAACAATACAAAATACAAAATTTAAACAACACAAAACACAAATTCCGATCACCTTACTCTTTTAAAGCAAAAGCAAAAAAAAAATTAAACGGATTACCCTATTCAAACAAAAAGTAAACGGATGCTCCTTGGCACGGGTACTCCCTGCGACTCAGAACCCACTTGGGCACTCAACTCTGCTTTTCTTACGGTCACTAAAAAATAGTATTAATGCATTTACACGAGTAAAGAAAAATCAGGCAATATTTTGATTACGCCCCTGACTGGTAGCTTGAATAGTAGTAAACTAGTGTTACTGTTAAGAAACACGCGATAACATTTTATTACTCGTACAATATTTTCAGATATAGGCATAGATGTAAACGTTTATAATAAAATCGATATTTTTATGTTACGATTAATGACAGCTTGCGTTTTAACAGTTTTATATCTAACTAATTTAATAACATTTTAATGTATTTTATATTTCTAACGTGACTTATTCAATTATCAGGATGATGTTCCAATTAGTTTTTAGCAATTAACTGAAATTAGAAGGTTTTTTCCTTTCGGGTAAGTTTCTATCCGTATTTAGCATAAACGACGGATGTGATGATATAAATAGGTGGCTACTGAATTTGCAGGTTTATTTTCAAAGGCATAATTTGATGGTGGAGGTCGAGGTGTGTGGGTGTTGTTTGGTTTGAATGCTTTTATACAGGAACGATTTATTCTTTTACAGGGGGTATGCTTCGTTCGGGACTGTTTTAGTTAGAAAATAGCGTTGGGGGTCGGTGAAAGAAAATTTACCGGCTGAATTTCTTATCTCTTGTATAAAGCGTTTAAACCTTCAGGAACAATTAGTTTAATAGAATATTTTTATTTTTATACAGGAGGACTAGATAAACTAAACGTTTGATGTAATTTGGTATCAAAGAATGTCCGATACTTAGTTTTGTTTACGTAGTCTCTACGGACTAGAACTATTAGGACAAGAAATAATTAGTAATCTTGTTCTGGTTGATCACTTTCCTTCCGACTACACTCCATACTTATTATGTTTCCTAGGGCGGCGTGTAAATTGTGTGTAAATTTGTAGGCAGAATTTACTAGTAGGCCTGGGCAGCCAGCTCCGTTGTACTTTCTAGTGGACATTGGCAAACAGCCTTTCTATCCTATTGTGTAAGTAAATGACACCGGGAATTGATCTCTCACATTAATCTCTATAGGTATTTGAGTAGATATAATAAAACCTACGTGAAAGTGAAGAGAAATTACGACAGCCATCCCGTGTACAGGAGAATTTGAGAACATGTTTGAATAAAAGTCCTCCTCGATAACGCGTCTTGAGGTAAATAGAAATCCGCAGAAGGCAGAGACGGTTTCTGATAGTAGCGTGATTTCACAGATTGGCCGTTGCTTAAGTAGTAGGACTGTAGGGAGCCCTGACGTAAAATTCAGAATGTGAGGGGATTAAATTAATTATTTAAAATTCAGCAGCTTTGGTAAAATTGATCTATTAGCGAATAATTAATTAAAAAAAATTGGGAGAGTTTCGGCTGGTTACACCTTTTTGCCGCCAAATTAAGCGTCGTATCAAAGACTTGCATAGAACATAGTTAAATTCTTATCTTAATGACTACATGTGGTATTTTCTATATTTGAAATACGCAGTTGTGGCAAAAATATTTGCTAATAAATAAAAGCTGCGCACACATACGCGCTCACGCATACATTCACACGTTCACACGCGAAAAAACGCACGGACACGCGCGCATGCACATAAACTCACACACTCATGCACGTGGTCACATATATACACTCGCACACACACGCACGCACGCACGCACACACGTACACACGAATGCACGCACGCACACACGAATGCACGCACGCACGCACCCACACACCCACACACACATACATACACACATACACACACCACACACACACACATACACACTCACACACACACACACACACTCACACTACACACTCACACATCACACTCACACACTCACACTCACACACACACTACACACCACACACTCACACACACACTACACACACCACACCACACACACACACACATCACCACCACACTCACACACCACATCACACCACACATCACACACTCACACACCCACACCACACACACACTCACACACCACACACTCCACCACACACTCACACACTCACACACTCACACACCCACACTCACACTCACACCTCACACTCACACTCACATCCACACTCACATCACACACCACCACCATCACACACTCACACTCACTCACACACATCACACTCACCACACTCACACATCACCACTCACACACACACTCACACACTCACACACCACCACACTACACACACTCACACTCACACACCACTACACCCACACTCACACACCACCCACACTCACACACCACACACCACAACTCACACTCACACACTCACACACTCACACACTCACCACACACTCACACCACCACTCACACACTCACACCCACACACTCACACACACACCACACTCACACACTCACACTCACACACACTCACACACCACACATCACACACTCACACACTCACACACCTCACACTCACACACTACACACACCTCACACTCACACACTCACACACTCACACACTCACACACCCACACTCACACACTCACACACTCACTCACTCACACACTCACACACTCACACACACACACCCACACACCACTCACAATCACACTCACACACTCACACACTCACACACTCACACACTCACACTACACACACTCACACACACTCACACCTCACACTCACCTCACACACCACACACTCACACACTCACACACTCACACACTCACACACTCACACTACACACTCACACACTCACACACTCACACACTCACACACTCCACACCCACTCACACACCACACACTCACACACTCACACACTCCACACACTCACACACTCACACTCCACTCACACACTCACACACTCACACTCACACTCACACACTCACACTCACACACTCACACACCCTCACACACTCACACACTCACACTCCACACACTCCACACACTCACACACTCACACTCACACCTCACACACTCACACACTCACACTCACACACTCCACACTCACACTCACACACTCACACTCACACTCACACTCACCACTCACACACTCACACTCCACTCACACACTCACACACTCCACACACTCCACACACTCACACACTCACACACTCACACACTCACCTCACACACTCACACACCTCACACACTCCACACCTCACACACTCACACACACACACACAGACACACATATAAACAGACACAGACACACATACACACATACACACAGACACACACACACACACACACAACACACACACACACACACAACACACACACACACACACACACACATACACACACATACACACACACTACGTACCCACATACACACACACGCACATACCTGCACACCCACATACGCACACCACACATGCACACACGCACACTCATGAACACGAACGCTATAGCGAACGCGAGCGTGGGCGTGGGTGAGGCAGGTACACGGACACAAGCATAGCGAGATCTCTTTACCTACGTATAGTGTATCTATCCATGTTTGAGCCATACTAGATGGCCTACATGGTACCTATCATCCTGTTTTCTACAATTCTAATTATTACAGCTTGGCTGTACTAAAGATTTCCGTAGTTCTTGATTCCTACCCAATACATCAAATTCCTTTTCTCTTCTAGTATGAAACAAAATGGCTGTCAACATAGTTTTGATAAATTTGTATTTTACTCGACCTCATAAATTTAGTAACGTCATCAACAAAGAATATTTCGTCATCTGCATAATACAGTCGTCTTCGATGTTCAGAGTGAAAAGGGTGCCTTCCAATGGCTTTGATAACGGTCCCATTAGGTCGATAGAAGTTAGCTCCCAAGGCTTCGTTAGCTTAGGGTGCGCCTCCATAATATCAACGTTTCACCGATTTTGCACTTTCTATTTCGCTTGTGAAATTGCTACTACGCCTTGACGCTTCGGCCAACAAAATCTGTAGGAGATTATGAGCATCTTTAATTACGTTGGCTCTCTCTTCCTTCTATTATAACATTTGAATAATTTCCCGTAAACTCTCCAATTTCCAAACTTCAGGGCTTTTCCCTAGCTTTTCTCTTTAGTTTTCTATACCAATGAATATTGGACTGCCTATTCGGAGTCAATCTTGCGAATAAATTTGTAGTACAGATCTTGACAGTATGTCGGATGTTCTATTTCCCTACGATACATGCTGTTAAATTGACCTGCCGTATATTTAAGGTTCCTTACCCAAACTAACAAATAATGGTTCGTCATCACGCAAAATGGTGAGTTTGATATATTGCCAAATCTTATCAATAGCCTAGATCAAGGCTAAGCACTTATGCGCCTTGGTGCTGCATTTTTTTCCTGGTGTGCAAGTTATCTACTTATATAACAGATGACTCTCAACTTTTTCATCAAACTGAGTAATAATACCACCTATTACGTAACCCAAAACGGAATTTAAAACCACAAACGTTTTATTGCTATCCTATGCACGAGTACGTTCGAACGATCGGCGATAAAGTAGCCCAGGTACTTCATCTGAGGCGCGGAAAACTGTCATTGCCTGTTATTTATGATAATAGTCGCCTTCCTCAGTCTTTTAACTACCTCTTCCAATATTTCCAGGTGGTGTTCAAGGATTCGGGTCACGATCACCACAATCAAGATGTACGGAGATATGAAGTTGCAAATATTTTCCAATGACTCCATCAATTACTTTATGTCAAGTTGCAGAAGTGACACAGTTCCAGATTCAGTACAACAACAGCAGTGTAGTTTTTGCATTGCTCGTCTATTTGGATCTGCAAGAAGGCAGGTTTGACGGCAATCCTGGATAAGTATCAGGCATCATCGGCAGTGGATAACTACCCCTTTCATTCGACGCATTGAGCTTGAGGTAATCTACATAAAACCGATACCATGGACTTTTTCCACCATAACAGCACGATCTCATGGACTGTCTGACTTTTGCACCACCCCTAATATCAACACTTCATTTAGTTTATTATCAATGTTTCTGCATTACTGGATGTACCCTACAGTAGCGTGGTTTGATAGAGGACACTGTGGTTTTTATGACATGCTTGGCAATCATTGTGCATCCCAAAGGTGATCTTTCCATTGCTCTATTACTATCTATTAGCTATTGCAGCTGCTGTCTCTCGATTTGGCACAAATGTGATTGCTCCTGCTGATGTTTGACAGTATTTATAACTAGTAGTTCGTCGCCAAATCACTGATCGTCCACAAATGATACAACGCCAATAGCGTTGTAGAAATCTGATTGTAAGGTCAAACTATGGTGTAATTCTTGGTATTATAGACACTTCGACAATGTTAATCCTATTTTTTTAATTTAAAAAAACGTCAAGTTCTCAACATTTCGTAGAATTGTCCATTGGCTACTGTATATGACACTTCGTTAACTGCTTTTATCCAGGCTCATATATCCCCCAAATTTATCCACCCAGCATTTTCTACAATCGTCCTACTCGATCGTGAATTTTGCAATCATAAAAATATCGTTCCTAAAATCACTACTTGCATATATAGCCGTTGATTGCCTTTAGCATGCGCTACCTCGATCTTTTAAGAACGCCGATCCCCGTTTCCAGAATACTTTCAACAATTTGGTCAGGTACTTTCACACAACGGTAAACAGTATTGCTTGCTAGGTTTCGAGCATCTCATAACCATACGTCCTGGCAGTTAAAACATGTTGTTTATCACTCTGCATTTGGCTTTTTGAATTTAAGTTTCATTCTCCCTCGTTCCATTCAATGTACTATAGATCATACTCCAATGTGTTTGCTTTTTTCCTTCCTTTCTGCTTTCAATCTGCTCCATAACTGACTTAAGTGACTTAATGATTCTACCTAGGTACTTTCATACCGATTCTCCTGACCATTGAATTCTCATGTTAATTTCCTCAAAGAGCTTTTCAGTGTAATTTTACGGCTGGAATTATTCCTTTAATTGAATTACCAAACCATAACAATGCCTTTCCTTCGACTAAGTCAAACTCAAAGAGTTTGTGATTTTTCTTACTCAACACAATTCTTCGACTCGTTGTAATAACTAGAGCTGGGATTTTAGTTTAAATACCTATTTGCCACAGTTCCTAGGATTGCGTTTTTTATTATACCAGAATTTGAATCGGGAAACCAGCTATCATATAAGCTTAATTTGATTACACCTTTTTTACCTATTTTGTCACTTTTTAGAAATGATACCTATTTTGTAAGGTTAGTACCTAATTTAAACTTTTTCTGTAACAAATATTGATATGTCCGGTGCTGGTACGTGAGCTACTTTATCAAAAAAAATTTGCTATCCGATACTTAACCTGTCATTTCATTATATACCTACTTATATGTGCAGTTTCAGTTAATATAATTAAATTTTAACATTAACGATGCCTAAAATGAAACAAAAGAAAGTGGCCTTAGTAACTGACTGGCTTAAAGGCAAAGAAAAAGAGTTTCGCATAGACGGCAATGCATTATTTTGCAGAGTTTGTTCTAAAGTTGTAAGTATAAAAATTAAATAGGGTTAGGTTTAGATTAAAAATTAGTTTCTTGTGGCTTTCAGATTCCTTCTGAACAGAAATCTCACTTAACGCAACATGAGGAAAGCAAGAAACATAAACAACATCGAAATAAATCGGAGAAGCAATCGCAAATTAACGAAAATCCTTCTTTAAATGAAAAATCTCGGTTTTACTTGGACATGTGCAACGCCTTTGTTGCGGCAGACATACCGTGGGCGAAATTAGACTGCCCACAATTTAAAAACTTTCTGGAAAGGTATTGCGGAAAAACTGTTCCAGATAGAACAACATTATCAAAAAACTATCTACCAAAATGTTACGATCAGGTAAATTTATCTTCATCGATTTACTAACATTAGGTTTTCAAAATTCTAACCTTATTTTTAAGGCAATTGAAAAGATACGCAGAGATATTGGAAATTGCGATATTTGGATTTGTGCTGATGAAACCACAGATAGCGTCGGTAGATATATTGCAAATTTAATTGTGGTAAAAGTTTTTGCGGAAGGACCTGGTGTTCCACATTTGCTCGCATGCCGGGTGTTAGATAAAACCAACCATGCTACTGTAGCCCGATTCATAAATGATTCTCTGTGTAAGTGCTATTTAATCGTAAATTTATTAAAACTATAAAGATGTATTTAATATGTTTATAGCTATTTTGTGGCCTGAAGGAATTAAATACGATAGAGTCCGACTGTTCTACTCTGATGCGGCAGCATACATGCTAAAATGTTCATCCAGCCTCAAGATTTTTTACCCAAAACTTATTCATTTTACATGTTTGGCACATGCACTCCATCGTATATGTGAAACTATACGCAATGAATTTGAAGAAGTGAACCAATTAATATCAAATACAAAGAAAATCTTTTTAAAAGCCCCACTTAGAGTCCAGGTGTATCGTGAAATGCTACCCAATACACCTTTGCCTCCTGAACCCATTTTAACCAGGTGGAGAACGTGGCTAAATACAGTGGCTTTTTATTGTGAAAATTTTGATGGTATTAAGCAGGTTAGTTTTCTGTTTTTTGTGTTTTATTCTGTTTAAATTTAAATCGGTCTGTTTAAGGTTGTAATGGGCTTTGATTCTACGTCAGCAGTCTGCATACAAAAAGCACAAGAATATTTTTCTACATCTGGTGTACATAGTCAACTTGTATATATTGCTACTAACTTCAAAATCATTTCTGAAAGTATAACAAAATTAGAATCAGTAGGTTTGTCGCTTAAGGAATCGATGAAAATATTCAATAATGTTAAATTTCATATACAACTGTGTGAAGGAAGGGTGGGCTCTATTGTTAAAAAAAATTAGAAGATGTTATCAAGAGAAATCCTGGTTTTGATGCAATTAACAGTTTAGTTAAAATTTATTCTGGAGAAGAGGTTCCATTACCGGACGGTTTGACAGCTAATGATGCAAACGCTTTTCAGTTTATACCAGTTACATCTTGCGATGTTGAACGATCATTTTCCTTATATAAAAACATTTTAACTGACAAGCGTCATAGTTTGAATTCTGACAACATTGAAAAAATTTTAGTATGTTACAGTAACAATAAAGAATAGGCAGCATTAGCTACCACTTGATCAGAACGGTCAGTTTTGTATAAAATAAATTTTTCATGAATATGAAGTGTTTTATTTTGAGTTACCTTTTGAATTTTTACCTTTTTTTTTGCACTTAAATTTAATTTATTGTACCTAACTTACAAAGCATTGTACCTATTTTGCAGTTTTTGGTACCTATTAAACCTAACTATTTTTTATGTTTTTAGTACCTAAAAATCACAGCTTTAGTAATAACGTATTGAGGGATATTCCGGTCTTAGCTCCCGAGAACTTCACCCTCCATTTGGCAACTGGCACAGGTATGACTGATAATCCCGACCAAACACTTAATCTAATTGCGGCGGTAAGTTTGTATTACATGCTTTTTGTTCTATTTTCCCCATATCAATTATTGTATTCATTATTAATACGATTGTAATGAATAATAAAAATAAATAAAATCAACTCTAATGTTACTTCTAAAATTTCAACATGCTTTTTTTATGCCTGCTCGTCGTTAATTACAATATTCTTTATCCTCTCTTGTGCTAACTTTGTCTCTAGTTTAAAAATGATAATTAATTTTATTAAAGGCACACATAAAAATTTTAACTCGAGTAGGATTTGAACCTATGACATGTACTTTGTTAGAGTACCGCTCTAACCAACTGAGATATCGAGATACAAGCCCCAATCATTATAAATTTGTCTTTATGTATATAGGACTGATGTAAATTCTAAATATAATTGTTTGTATCTACTTTCTTCACTGTTTTGACATCATCCACCCTGATACTTCAATCTCCTCATTTTTCTCATCAATTGGGTTACAATCTGTTGGTAAATCGAGTGGATACTTCGATATGGCATATTGGTTCTTTCTCTTTCCATTTTAAATGCTTTAGTTAACGTATTCTAACATGTGCATTCTATAAATCTAGTTTACAGAATTTCAATTTTATCCATATAATTAGGCATCCACATGTGGTATCAGCTATTTACACTTCAAGGGCGCAAGGTGCCTAACGCTAACCCGCCGCGTCTAATTGTGAACCGACGCTGTTAAGGGCCAGATTAACGATTTGCACCCGGATGCATACAAAACTTTATGCACGCCCGGGCAGTACTTTCACATTGAGGTTATTTGGAACACTATAATTTACCCATTATATATGACATTAGAATGTGATGGAAATTTTTTCGTACCTAATCGCCTAGAAAAAGAATGGTATAGTATTTTCTAAAGCGAGTAAGAAATAGGTTGTATTATGCGCGAGTGGAAGTGTCACATGAGCTGAAGGCGAGTGTGGCGGTTCCACGAGAGTAGAATCCTATTGTTTACGAGTCACAGGCGCTAGTGTTGGTACTATTATGACAGATCTTTGTAATATATTGTAAAGTTTAATTCTTCAATAAAAAAATCAACAAGCGGTTTTTAATATTAATATTTCCTATAGAATACTATTTCTTATCAGGTAATGCCTAGTGCATAATCTAAACTAAGGTAGGTTTGTAATAAAATCCCCAAACAAACAAAATTTTACGTTGTACAGTTTGTAGTAGTACCTTCTATTTGATTAAATTTGTCGTTTTTGCCAAACAAAGTTAGGTCAAGTTATGTTAGTACATAAATTTAATATATACTTGTTTTTTTTCCATAATTAATTTCTCAGTAATTAAATTTAATTATAAAATATGTAAGATGTGGCCACATATTCTTAGTCTAAGAGCTTAGTGCTATAGAACAGACAACTTTCGGTTTTTAAAAATCAACTAAGAATGACTGCATTTCTAAAGTGGTAGTAGACAAAATATTGTAAACAATCAAATTGTCTAAATGAAATCATTATTAATGTAAAATTAAAAATAAGAAAGTTAAACAATTAAATCAGCGCGGGAAAATAATTTCTGACCCAAGAACAGAGGTGAAGTACTTTGAGTCCGGGAATGCTAACTAAAATGCACCCCTTTGTGCCCGGGTGAGGATATAGGTTATTTTAAAGCTACCTGTTCAATGTACAAACTAACAGATAATATTACACAAAATTATTGCCGTAAACTTGATAGCGGTTAATCCCAACATACTTTTTTTTGTACGATCAAGCATTTTTGTTTATTTACAATGTCTATTTCCAAGACAATAGGATATATTTACCGGTTGATAAGCCCAACACGTCGGTAAGTAAATACTTACAGACGTGTTTACTTACCGACGGTTGAACTAAACGCTATTAAATGATATTTGACAAGTTGAACTTGCCGCGAAATATAAGCGTCACTTTTGACTTTGCGTTTAGGTATTTAGCATAAATTAATTTATTTCAATTGAATTTAATACGATTGTGCAAAAAACAGTATAACAATCACGAATGTTAAGGGTTATACCGGTCTCCGGCAAAATTGGATACTTCGCTGTGCTCAGTCTGCAAACCAGTAAACGTCCCTTACCGTTCTTGATATTTAATATACTATCAACAGCATGGTTCTATCAGTATTAGTTCAAAAAATACGTTATTATTTTTATGATTTCGTGGCCATGTAATAATTTTCAAGTGATTAGATTATCCCAACTATATATGAACGTTTTGTCAACATCGAAAATTAAACTACTGTATTGTTTATTTGCGATGACTTTAATTAATTGTTTATTTTTTCACGGCTGTAGCTCAAAAGTTTTGAGGTTAGGGTGTGGTTATTTTTAATAACATGCGACCTCTTTTTACACTGACCAATATACAGGAAAGGGTTTATACTTGTATTTCTCAATGTAATAAGCAAAAGTTTTCTCAGGAAAACATCCGGAATCTGGAAATGCGGGCGATAGCAAGCTCAAAGGGTCGCCTAGGTAATGGGTAACAGTCATGGATGTCTTAGGAAAAGATAATGACTTTATACAAGGAAGTAGGAAATAACTGTTACTTAAACGTGTTGATTAAAATATTTCAATTTTTAACATTGTAAAATCACACTGAATACCCCCATGATCACCAAGAAAAGGAAACTTTTGTAGCGGGATTGATAACTGTACGTAAATATTTGGGTCAACGTTTTACTCACTCTTTAAAATATAATTTTAGAAAGATTTTCTTATCAAAGGTAAAAGCAGTATGGGTTTACAATTTCCTGGAGTCTTAAACTTGTTTTATGATTTAAAGAAATCGATACTTCTGTTTTAATAAGGTGACGCATTTTTGAACGCTTTATTGTTAATGAATCTTACATGTAACTCAATAACGTATTTTAATTACATGAGTACAAGGCTGATTATATGGAACTAAGAATCGTTATAATTTATTTATCCTGATTCCACGCTTTGAAGAGCGCGCTACTGATGACATCTTCGAGCAAACACGATGTTGTTGCAGTCTCTCTTAGGTCGCGTAGTGACCTGTAGGATCTTACATATAATGCGTCTTACGGGAAAATATTTCTTTTATGAAGGGGCGTTTCAACGCACTAGCGAGTTCATGGGGGAAAATACCGTAGAATTTATGGAATATAATTCTAACAAGAGATGTGACTCTAAATGCACGAGATCTGGCGGGGCGGGTAGGCCCACACTTTCATGTGTACTAACACTACTAGGCAAAATTAATTAACGTAAAATATCTAGGACTTAGCTCTGTAGAGGTCATCATTTATTCAGGAAAAATAATTTAAAAAACTGAAAAGTTAACGGAATTCCCTTCTGAAACACACTATTCCAGGATTTCCTAATAGAAGTGATTATGAAGCTGGGAACGTTTTGCTCAGTGAATTGATGCGGTGTTTACTCTAAATTACGATAGCATATCGCCGTCCAGGCTGGTTAACCTTATAAATGCAGCAACTCCCTTCACCTTGTTTATGCTCCTTACAGCGTCTAATTTTTCGGTATGTGGTCGTGTCAATATCATTAAAGGACAAAGAGAGACTACCCGATCTTGCTTGAAGACGCTGGGCACCGGTAAAGCTAGGATTCCTACTGCTCTAACCGGATATGAAGAAAAAAGCACAGCACCAGACTACAGTCCTGTGCTACATGTCTTTCTAGTATTTATGTGTATGGAGGTGATGTTATAACTTCGTGTAGGTGATATCGCATATAAGTTGTAGCAGGTCGGTGACGGTCGGTGGGTCTCTCTTTAAGGGGTAAAGCGTTCTGTTTGAAGTTTTCAATTTACTTCTGCCACAGTAATGGATTCCCAACATACATAATGTGCGTATACGCAGTGATAATGCCTCTATAAGTGTATGAGGAGAACCTCCTGAAAAAACCGCATACACGGTAGACGATAACAGGAATTGTGCCCATTACCTCCCGAATGTTTAGCAGATCGTGTTACAACTGGCCCACCAGTGGTCTTGACGGGAATGTGCAACACCGTTTTATTCAACCAGGTCCGAGGCGGATACAGCATCTGTTTGTAATATAAGCATATCATAATGACTTACGGTTGGCGGGAATGAACAGTATGGCTAGACGTAAAAATCTGTAGCAGTGTTTATGTCGGAGAGGATAAGAAATGGTTATTTCTTAAATAAGAACATTTAATAGCTAAGGAATTTTCCTTAAATAATAAATTATTATTTCAGGAGTTTCTACCATTACACTACAGCAGGGAAATAAATAAAATGTATTGCAGGAGAGCTTGCCAACGTTTAAGCCATTTGTTTTATATTTTCAAATTGGTAGGGCGCTTTATCAATCGTGGAGAGACATCTACTGTGTAAATGAGTGCGTGTAACTTTATCTAAACGCAACTGTTTATTATGTGTACAAGTGGCCACAAAGTTATTGTGTTATCAAAGTAAAACATTAATCTATCATAGAAATACAGAATAATGTGTGAATAATATGTTAGAAAATACAGTCTTGAATTATAAATCCAGTTGATTACAAACGTTCTCTAAAACACGTGTTCGATTGAGTTTGCCTGTTTATTCAAGCAAAAATAGTATGAATAAATAAAGTATTAATGCTTACCCAGGAAAATTTATTTTCTGATTAATCGTGATTGTGACGCAACCTCAACCTAAAAAAAGTAAGTGCGGTGATAAATATTTGTTGTGTTTAAAATGGTAGATTTATTACGAATCTGATTGCATCAGTAATTGGTTTTGCTTTTAAATAACAAAAATGTGGGCAAACAAACAAAGAGGATGGTATTTCATCTGATAGTTTCGAATTAATTATAATCCATTTATTAAACTTTAAAACGATGAATATGTCAGTTCCATTCTCTTTGCATTTCCGGATTATAATTGACTTCCTCCCATATAAAATTAAATTTCTGGAATAATGTTTGGTAAAAATTCTGAATTTTTAATACAAATTATTGTACGCAAAGGAAACTGCATTGAAATTTCGTATAGGTATACGTAGGAAAGATATATATATATATATATATATATATATATATATATATATATATATATATATATATATATATATATATATATATATATATATATATATATACATCTTTTTTGGGAGGAAAGTTATCCAAATCGTTTTACTATTGCACACGAATTTATTATTAATTTGTATATGTAACATCAACAAAATTAAACGCTTTTTTAAAATTCCCTGTAATTCTTGTAAATTAGGTTTATATCGGTACATCATTGCAACCACTAAAAAATTGATCAAAGCAGCACAAATCTGATGTCCGTGTTAAACCAAAGAGCACTGCTTTGCTTAAATACTGCAATGAAACATCTTTCAATACGACAAAACCAATATTTTAGGCATTGAACAAATCTTATAGAAGCGTTTAATTTTGGAGATGTTACGTACATATAAAAATGAATAATAAATTCCTGCACAATAGTAAAAAAGATTTGGAAAATTTGCCTTCCAACTATGCTTACATTTTAGAAAATTTATAAATAATAGTTAGTTAGTTTCTGCCATATTTGTCAATGTGTTAGTTATTAATTGTTGTAGAGTTTTATAATTTCGTTTTAATTTTAATTTTCTTGTATTCCACTGATAATGAATTCATCCTAATTCGAAATATATGGATGGAAAGTTTAAGTTTTAACAAAATTTTACATATTAGATATACATATATATATATATATATATATATATATATATATATATATATATATATGTAATCCTGAGAAAACTACATGTCATCTTCAACGCGTGCCTTACAGTAGGTAGAATCCCTGAAAACTGAAATAATGGTTATACTATATTAGAAAGATGATAAAGATAATTTTAATAACTACAGACCTATCAGTCCGTTGTCGCAAATATTTAAGTTATTCGCTAGAATCTTGACAAACAGACTGACAAACAAAATGGATAGTTAGATGGAACAAGTTATGTAAGTTATATGGAACAAGCTGGTTTCCGAAAAAACAGTGCACACCTGCTTACAATGAGGGTACTCCTAGAAAAAGCAACGGAATATAACCTTGATCTATTCTTGGCGTTTATTTATTTTAAAAAGGCCTTCGGCACTGTGGAATCCTGGGCTATTGATAATTCATTCAACAACGTCGACATAGACCACAGATATACACAACTTACAGAATACAAACAGCAACACGCAACATCTACAGTACAACTCCACGACATAACCTAACCTATCAAAATAGAAAGAGGCATAAGACAGGGTGACACTGAAATTTTTCACACTTGTTCTGGAGGATTAGTATAGGAATTAAGAACGGCAGAAGACTAAACCTACTAAGGTATGCCGACGACATTGTTATAATTACCGAAAATGTTGAAGAACTCCAAACAATGATAACAGACGTAGAAAGAGAGTCGTCTAAAATAGGTCTAAATATGAATATACAGAAAACCAAGACATGTGTAAAGAAAACCCACATATTACAGTTAGACAAGAGGAACCCGAAAACGTTAAAATATGTTTATTTGGGACTCATGACAACTCTTGGGCATGAAAATCAAACCATAGAGATCGAGAGACGAAGAAAATTGGCATGGGCTTCCTTTGGTAGGATGAGCCGAACCCTAAAAGACCAAAACATCCCCATGAGGCTATGAAGTAAACTGTTCCAAGAATGTGTTATCCTAGTGCTGACATATGGCTCTCAAACATGAACTCTCACAAGGAAGACTATGGAGAATTTTCAAGTAACGCAAAGGGACATAGAGAGGCAGATATTAGGCACATCTCTGAGGGATCGCAAAAGAAACACTTGGATTCGCCCCAACTAAAGTTAAAGATGTTGCAATGGAATGTTGCCATGTTACCAGATACAAAGAAGGAGGATGGATCTACAACACACTAAAGTGGCGCTCATATCTAAAAAAATATCCGGAGGACGCCCACCGATGTACTGGATGGACGATCTTAAAATCTTAAACGAGCAGCGGGACTCAAGTAGATAGGTGAAGCTAGGAACATAAACAAGTAGCGAAACATAAGGAAGGGCTATGTCCAGAAATGGACTGAAGAAGACGAATGAGAATTGAGACCAAGTATGATTTTAGTTTCAAAATAAAATAGTGAGCCTGAAATATTAATCTATTTGCCAAAAAAGCAGTGAGGCATACGATTTTCTTTTGTTCTAAATGGTGAGTTCAGCAAATTCTACGCCACTGGATGGAACCAACTAACTGAAATTCACCGGAATAATTTTAATTAGTGAGCCATTAGGGTATACCAAATTTCAACTTAACTCACCTTCTGGTATTTAAAAATCTTAAAAAGACTTCGAATATTTTTTCTTATTAAGGTATACCAAATTTCGATTTAACTTACCTTTTGGTTTTTAATAATCTTAAAAAGACTTCGAAACATTTTTTTCTTAAACACCTTGTATCTCGATTAGGACGCATTTTCGGAAACGCATTCATAAAAATTTTTGTGTCAACAAATCTCTCCTGTTTTCGTTTGTCTGTGATTTTAAAATACACCCCGTATATACGGATGTCCCAACATTTCGAAAAAGCTCCGTAACTTGTTTATTATTAGAGATATTGACTTTTCTTTAGATTATAGCTGCGTTTCTGCTGTACATTTTAAAAATATTGCAGTTTATACAACGGGTGTCCCAATATTAAAAAAAACTCTTTTTTAAAATGGAATCTACCCAGTTTGATTTTATTTTTGGATTATATGCTAAATTATGAATCACTTTTATAAAGGTCGTTTTTACTTATCTGTCATGAATTTTGATTTGTGGTGCATTTTCTGCCAGAATTTCGAAATTCAGTGGTCTGTTTAAAAATTCATACCTTCCAAATCCTTGCACCCAAGTAGGTATGGCGACATTTGGCACAAAAATCACTTTATTGGCTACACTTGGCACGGATGAGAATTTTGCATCCAGTGGTCATCCTCGACGTCTTCCTGCGGCTTCCGGTGGTCATCGTCAATGTCTTCTTGTTTACTATGGCTGGACTCATGTTTCCAGACGCGTAACTTCCGGTTCCAGATGCCTAACGTCGGTTTCAGACGTGTAGCTTCCGTGGTCATACTCAAAGTGTTCCATTAGCTTCTGTTGGTCATCCTCGACGCCTTCCTTAGCTTCGAATGACGTCTTCGGCATTGAAGCTTCCGGTGGTCATCCTAGACGTGTTCCTTCAGCTTCTGTTGGTCATCCTTGATGTCTTCCTTCAGCTTCTGTTGGTCATCCTCAACGTGTTCCTTCACCTTCTTGTGGCATTCTCAACGTATTCCTTCATCTTCCGGTGGTCATTCTCGACGTCTTCTTCATCTTCTGTTGCTCATGCTCGACGTCTTCTTCTGTTGGTCATCCTCGACGTGTTCCTTCGCTGTTGGTGATTGAGAGCCTAGATTTGAACCCAAAAAAATTCATTTGCTAGACTTATTCTGTAACCACTAAGCTAGGGTAATGATATTGAAAATATCGCGTAGATGTATTAATATAATTTTTAGCTTGCGACGTCAGAACTTCGATAACCCGCTATAAAAATTGTTTGCTTGCAGCTAGATTTGAAAACGAGAAGGTTTGGTAAACTTGCTTGTTTACCGCTTCACCAATCTCAGTTTTAGATAAAAAAATTTATAAAGCGTGATATCTATATAAATGTTTGTTGTGACGTCATAGGTACTTGTAATTGCATTATTGTTACGTCAGTGGTACGGATATCATATTTAATATCAAACGTAAATGCATTAACATAATGAATACTGGCATCACAACCAAGTAAAATGTAGCGAATTTAATATATATAGCATGGGGGTATATAAAAACACACCATAATAGTAGTTTATTACCACAAAATACATTCTAAAGAAAGAAGATCGATAAAGTTAAACCAAAGTTTTCGATTAAAACCATTTCTAAAAATTGTATCTTATATATTACATACGCGTTCGAACTTTGAAATTGATCAATTGTAACACGATACAAAATATTACAACGAAGTATTTTACGTTCCATCATTCAACACCAATCCTCTAAACATTCTATCATCTATCGTCGATTTTATATCATTTATATTCTTGAATTAAACACCAACACTCCAACTCTTCTATCATCGACCCATTCAATTTTCAACACCAATGCTCTAATGCTTCTATCCTCTATCATTTATGTCCTATCATTCAACACCAATCTTTTAATACCTCTATCATCGATGCATTCAATTTTCAACACAAATCGTCTATCATCTATCATTGATTCTATCACGAATCATATGATGCTTATATCCTCTATTATCGATTCTGTCATTCAAGCGGAATCATCTATCGCATCTACCATCTATCATTTATGTTCTATCATTCAACACTAATCCTCTAATGGTTCTACCATCTATTATTTATGTTTCATCATTCAACGCGATTCCTCTAATGCTTTTATCCTCTACCATTCAACACGAATCTTCTAATGCTTCTATCATTTACGTTATATCATTCAACACCAAGCCTCCAATGCTTCTGTCCTCTATAATTTATGTTCTGTCAGTCAATACCAATCCTCTAATGAATAAGTATTGATTATTATAATCGATACCCTAATGATTATGCGTTTTTAATATATTTCATTGTAATGGAAAATTGTTAAATGTTTCGAATAGATAACCAATATTGTATCAAGTACTACATTTTATCTATTACATTGTTTTATAAATACCCGATTAAATTTGATTTTGATTTAGCAACAATTTCTGCTAATGTTCTAGAATATTTCATTATGACGTATTATGTTTTTGAGTGAAAATAGCAAGCTATTTATTTTTCTAATATTATCTTGAGATACGGGATCTTGTGGTTTTTAAGATAACATTTGTATGACCTTGTTTTAATCATTCTGTTACCAACTTTTGATATAATGACGTCTTTATACAGTAATTAACAATATTTTACTAAAAAACCAAAATAATTGCATTAATTTTACCTTGGTAAGTGTATTTATCTTTCCTTGCCATCTTGAACTTTATTTATTTTTAGGTATTGCAGAAAAAAATTGATACGTTGCATTTTAACGATGTCGTATTCGTTGCAAAAAAATGTATGTGCTTCCATTCCTCAATATTTGAAATTATCAGTATGGACCGGATATTAGTTTCCTATCTCGATCTTTTAATCATTCTATCGCCTACCTTTGATATAATGACATCTTTATAGAGTAATTAGCAATATTTTACTAAAAAACGAAATAATTTTATACATTTTACCTTGGTAAGCAAGTGGCGAAACATAAGGGAGGCCTATATCCAGAGATAGACGGAAGAAGAAGACTGGAATGGGAATTGAAACTAGGTATGATTTTAGTTCCAAAATAAAATGGTGAGCCTAAATTTATTTTATCTTGGTAAATATGCTTACTTTTCCTTAACATCTTAAAGTTTATTTCTAGATATTGTAGAAAAAGATTATGACGTTGCATTTTAACGATATTGTATTCGTTGTTGCAAAATTTTTTTATGTACTTACATTACTCAATATTTGAAATTATTAGTATGGACCGGATATCAGTTTCCTATCTCAAATGAATTCAGATAATGCTTAGTATGTAAACGCTATTTATCACATATAAAGTAATACACTTTTTAGATTTAAAAAAATAACTGTACAAGCTTCAATATAACATCATTCCCGGGAAACTATTAGATAATAAATACTACCATCTCTTAGCAACCCCTGAGTTTGGAAAATAGTAAGTTATGTTTATTTAATTAGATATTATTACAGAACCTAACATTTCAACATCAAATATTTCTTTCATCTACCAAAACAAGTATTAAAAATATGTTGAAGATGTAGTTCTTTCTTTAGAATGTATTTTGTAACAATAAATTACTATTATCTTGTTTTTTAAATTCGCTGCATTTTACCGGGTTGTGGTACCTGTATTCACTATTTTAATGCATTTACATTTGATATTAAATATGATATCCGTACCACTGACGTCACATTAATAACATTAATGCAATTACAAGTACCTATGACGTCACAACAAAGTTTATATAGATATCACGCATTTTGTACCTAAAACCGAGATTGGTGAAGTGGTAAACAAGCAGCTTTACCAAACCTTCTCGAGTTTAAATCTAGCAGCAGGCAAACACTTTTATATCGGGTTATCGAAGGTCCGGCGTCCCAAGCTAAAAATCATATCAATACATCTACATTATATCTTCAATATTATTACGCTAGCACAGTGGTTACAGAATATGTCTAGTAAATAAACTTGCTCGGGTTCAAATCTCATACGATGCAATTTTTCAAAGATATATCCAGGCTCTCAATCACCAAAAGCGAATGAACGGAATACGTCGAGGATGACCAACAGAATAAGACGTCGAGTGTGACCCACAGAAGCTGAATAAGACGTCGAGAATGACCGCCGGAAGCTAAAGGACACGTTGAAGATGATCACAGTATGCTGAGGATGGTCACAGGAAGCTGAAGGAACACGTTAAGGATGACCAACAGAAGCTGAAGGAATACATCGAGGATGACCAACAGAAGCCGAAGGAAACCGTCGAGGATGGCCACCGAAAGCATCAATTCTGAAGAAGCTACCAGAAGCTAAGAAAGACGTCGAGGATGACAACCAGAAGTTAAAGGAACACGTTGAGGATGACCACCGGTAGCTACGTGTCTTAAACCGGAAGTTAGGCGTCTGGAACCGGAAGTTACCCGTCTGGAAACATGAGTCCTCGCCATAGCAAACAAGAAAACGTTTAGGATGACCATCTGAAACCGAAGGAAGACGTCGAGGATGACCACTTGATGCAAAATTATCACCCGTGCCAAGTGTGGCCAATAAGGTGATTTTCGTACCATACCTACTACCCCCCATTTATTATTGTACTGGTCAAAAGCTCTTTTGACAAGCTTTCGATCAATGTAAGGCTTATACAGTCCAATGTGAAATCCAGGTTACGATCCTAAAATAACTAAATTTCGAGAAACTTTTCAACAATCAGTTTTTCGTAAAGATGAATTGTACTCGTCAACAACTAATTAATATGGTATACAGTCTTAGGGAAGAGGATTGTAATGTGTTATTGGCTCAAAGAATCTGTAATCAAATATACCACATGCAAGAATGCCGCAAAGTGTTGCATTTGAAAAATTGAAGCATAGATTTGAAGCTACAGGGAGCGTTACGTACAAGAACACGAAAACCTTGCGTTGGAAGTTCTTTTAACGTTACAAGAAAATCCAAAATGCAGAGAAATTGAGGCAGCAACTTACATGTTAGGAACCAGTTTTAATTGAATTACGTTAAAACAGAGGTATCATCCCTACCGCCTTGAGCTTTATAAAATCGAGTAAATTGTTGTGAAACCATGGGCAATTTGATTATTAACGACTGGAACGTTATGCATACAATCTTACTTAGTGATGAAGCAACATTTAAGAATAATCTGTCCGTGAATCGACAACAACATGCATTACTATGTGTGTGCAAACCCCATTGGATGCACACAATTGATCATCAAAATAGATGGTCATTGAATGTCCGGGGGGAATTCTTGGGGACTAAGTAATCGGTCTTTTTTTATGATATTTTGAATGGGGTGAGATATCGAGAATTTCTTCAAAATCATCTCACACATCTGATGGAAAATCTGGATTTGCATACGCGAAGGATCATGTGGCTCCAGCAGGATGGAACCCCTATACATTATCATCGAGTAGGTCGACAATTTTTAAATAAAACCTTTCCAAGCCGTTGGATAGGCAGAGGGGGAGAAATCAGCTGGTCTGCTCGGTCCCCTGACCTTACTCCTTGTGATTTCTGCCTTTGGAGATTTGTTAAACAAAAGGTATATAAATTTAGACCAACAACTGCGCAGGACATGAAACAAAGAATACGCGATACATTCCGTTTAATAAATACAGATATGCTAAGTTGAGTGAGACTATCTTTTAGACGAAGACTTCATGTTTGTATTCAAGGAAAGGTAATATCTTTGAGTATCTGTTAAAAAGATAAGTGTAAAATAACAGTAATTTTTTTTTCGTTTTTTTGTTCTAATTTTTCTTAATATTCATAAAGAGTTCTAGCTAATTCGGTTAATACTGCTTTGCGATATGTCAGTTTTTGCTTCAATTTATCTGTAATTAAGTTGTGCATCTTCTTGCAACATTTAGAAATTCCAATTCTATAATTTCATTTATTTCCTGTGCTAGAATTTTCTTTATGCGTAAGGCCCACTCGATTTTTATGGTTTTAAGCAGAAAAGTGTCTCGAAATTTAGTTATTTTAGGATAGCAACCTGGATTTTTACATTGAACTATACAAACCTTATATTGATGGAAACCTTGACAAAAAAGCGCTTTTGACCAATACAGTAATAAATAGGGTGTGCCATTGGAAAAACATGAGTTTTTGATATTTTTCATTTGTCATGTTTAAAAAATCATAGTGGGCAGATGGGGCTGAGCGAATTATTGAGTAAACGCATAAAAGATGAGGCAAACATTCAGGACTCATTTCGAAATTTTGCCGAGAAAAGCGCAACAAATCAAAATTGATGACAGATAGGTAAAAACGTCCTATATAAAAGTGATTCAGAATTTAGCATAGAAACTACAAAAAAAATTAAACTAGGTAGAACACATTTAAAAAAACATAACTTTGTAATGATCCTGCAAATCCTTACTATAAATTTTCCTATTCTACTAAATAATTCCTATCAATACTTATTTCCTATTTCCTTCCACAACTGTTTTATCAATATTCATAATTGCTATCCTTACCACTCCATACAAAGTTTCCCTATAAATACCAGATCACCTACCATCCAAAACACAGTTATTTTATTTACTTACTTTCACTTGTCACATTTATTACACTTACCCTTATACCTGATTCTACCAAACCACCAGTACCCTGACCAGTATTTCCAGAATCCAAACCAGACCTATAAACATACATTCATATAACCTGCATTGCATCCCTTAACCCATATTAATAACCTAATTTGACCCTCATCATTGAGACATCCTCGCACACTTTTGTGTATTATCTTCTTGGAGATGTTTTGTCCGAAGAAGGGTACATAACAGTGCATAGAGCAAGAAGTCCTTAGTTTGACGGTGGTTACGCCCCAAAAAGCTAAATATTTCTATGCTCAGAACTATTTCTTATCGCTATAAGCACCCATTTCACAAAATAGTGGTAGTGTGGTAGCTAGCGGAGACACCGACAGGTGGGTGCATAATTGATATTCGTGCTTGTAAGCAAGTTAATGTTAGTAAAGTTCTAAATGTAAAGAATACGAACTGTATCCTTCATTAAAATAGTAGAGCACGATCATTAATACCATCTCCTTGGAGGTAATACAACCCGAGAATGGTACATAAGGGTCGTATAAGGACGTGGTTAATTAGACGGTGGTTACGCCCCGAATGCTTATCTACTACGAGCACGTTTTCTTTAACGATACCAACCCTCCAACCTTAGCCGGCAGTTTCGACTCCAAACAAGGTATTACTATTACCCCAAATCACAACCAGAATCCCCAGTCCATGAACGTATATTTACCCTGTTACCTTCTCACTTTACCCAATTTACTTTTAAAACAATCAAAATTCACACAACAACCGCATACATCGCCCCGCTATATTTAACAGAACCTTTACCCTGTATACAAAATTCACTCCCCTTTCATACCGTCATTCCCACAAAGCTACACTTCTAATTAATAATCGATTTAATTCATTTAATAAAAATAAGCACCTGTTAACGAATTAGCTGTTTCTTATGCAGTAACTTGTATATTTTATTACAAGAACCATTTCAATACTCACCTATAAATCCCGTTATAATCCTGAACCCACATTACACACACTTTATTACACTTCTATCATATTTTCATGGTAATTAACATATTCATTAATAGTCATTTAACCATCAAGTGTATTAGTAAAGGCGATTAACGACGAGATGTTTTCGCTACGCTCACACATTAGAAAAGTCGAGATCGTTAATCGCCCATTAATACACGAGTTCGTTACAAGATTTTTCATAGAATCGCTTTCTTTAACTTTCCTGTTTTTCCAAAGTGACCAGGTTGCCATCTCGTAATGAAAGTACAGAACGCCTGACAGTTCTCATTCCTTGACGCAATACATTCATTGTTAGATGTTTCATACTAATCAACTTCACTTAAATCGTTTATTAATAGACCCTGTTAATGCATGATTTGGAGTTGCTTAATAATTCTCATTAATAAATGACTCTCTGAAAGAATTACTTAACGTGCTCGTAACACATCTGTTTATTTTTGTATTTAATAATATTATCCACAGAGGGCCCGACTAAATATCCAGAGAAACGAGACATCGCGTCCCGTAAGTTACTACATGCAGGGAACACCAGAATAATTATTAGTTTCAGTTTTATTTATTAAGAATATTAGAGTTTATTTTATTTAATTATTTTTGTTACTTTCTGTATAGAATTGATTATAGTTTTCACACGTTGTGACCAAATAAATGTGTTAAAACACAACTAAGTTTTATTCACAGATCGGCAACACTTTAGGCCAAGGTGTGAAATTGAACTCGATCCCAGATTAAGAAATTAAGACCAAAAGAATGATATTATTTAGAAGCAATATAAAAGCAGCACCAACCAAGTGAGGCGTTATAACTTTAGTGTTTTTTTAATATTGGTACAGCCTGTATATAGACTGCAATAGTTTTAAAATGTGCAGTAGTCACGCAGCTATAATCTAAAAAAAGAACAAGTCAATATATCTAATAATGAACAAGTGATGGAGCTTTTTAGGAACGTTGGGTCATCCTGTGTTCAATTCAAACATGAAGTTAACGGCGGTACTCGGTTATTAGACATGTTAACGCTCATTTCTTATCAGAATTGCAAGTGTTACATAATTCACCTGCGGCATCAAAACATCCGCCTGAAAAATGGCGGCAAATTAAAGTCTACTATTGATTTGCGTTTTTTTAACTGTCCTTTGCATTCACTTATTTACATGTCTTGAACTTAATTGCATTATCTATTATTGTCTTAGTCATCCTCAAATTAAAAAATATGTACAAACCACCACAAATTTATATCGTGCGCATCCTAAAACGTGCGGACGGGCGCAGTTTTGATTTCTGAATTCACGATTATTACATGAACAGCTTTCATATACGTATATACATATACAGTGCGTACCAATGTATGGAATCGGCTTGCTATTACAAAACTATTCAGGCTAAATCAATAAAATTTAATATTCATGCTGCTTGCAAAGCCTTCTGCTATTTCCACAAGTTTGTTATTTTTTAACTGACAAGGGAGGGAGCTGCACAGCCAGCTTGATTTTTCTTAAATAGGAAGGGGGTCAAATCGCATATTGTTTGAAAGGTATTTTAAATGGTTAGTTTATCTTGTTTAACAAACGTCAAAAGCATAAAACTGTGCGCGAAGTACTAAATTATGGAACATCTTACAGAAAAATAACGTATAGAAATCTTGATGATGATAAGATACGGTGATAAATGACGCAGTCATGCTGAAGTGCGCGACTTGTTGAATGTGACGTATGCTGATCGCAAACCAATCGCCAAATCTACTAAAACATTGAAGCGTTTTACGGAAACAGGTACTGTAAAGAATCGTTTAAAATCTGGCCGTCCAAAAAACAGCAACAAACGATAAAAGTTCTGTTAGTGTTATGTTGGATGTTATTAATACGTCAAGGACTTCGGTACAGCAACTAGCAGTAAATCATGATATATCCAAGTCTTCTGTCTGCAGAGTCTTGAAGCGTCAAAGATTTCATCCTTATAAGGTACACTTGGTGCAAGAATTTAATGAAGACGACTTCGACAGAAGATTAGAATTCTGTGAAGAAATTATGCATCCAATAAATGCTGATCCATTTTATCCACAATATCGTGTTTTCTGATGAAGCTACGTTTTTGTTAACTGGCAAAGTACATAAGCAAAACTACAGATACTGAGCAGACAGTAATCCTTGTTGGATGGACGAATCCCACACGCAGTTTCCAGAACAAGTTAATGTTTGGGCAGGTAAGTAAAAATAAATTTAACTGAATAGTCTTATGTTTCAATTTTGCGCCTAAATAATTTCAGTTTAACTGCTATCCCATAAACAGGTATTGTTGGACAGTACATTATAGGCCCCTTTTTTATTGAAGGAAATCTTACTGCTGCTAGATATCTGCAACTACTGCAAGAAAATATTATCCCTCATCTAACAGGATTATACCCCGATGAAAATGATCCTAACGTACTTAGCAACACGCTGTGGTTGCAACATGATGGAGCCTCTCCGTATTATAGTCACGAAGTTCGTGCTTATTTGAACAAAGTTTTTCCGGAAAGGTGGATTGGACGTAAGGACGTATTGAATGGCCACCGCGATCACCTGACTTAACCCCACTAGATTTTTTCTTGTGGCGAATGGGGAATAGTTTGAGCATGCCATATAATTATTTTTGTACTAAATGAACTTCATAAACTTACAACACGGTTTCAACAATCTGATGTTGCATTAAATAATAATACCTACTCCCAATCTCTAATTTACAATAGCGAAGTTATCTTTAGAGATGGGTAACTATGGCAAGCGGCATGTTGCTGAATTCTACTTGAACATACCTTTCAAACGGTATACGATTTAACCTTTCTTCCTATTTAAAAAAATTAAGTTGGTTGTGCAGTTCCCCACCTTGTCAGTTAAAAAAATAAAACCGTGGAAATAATAGAAGGCTTTGTAAACGGCATGCATATTAAATTTTATCGATTTAGCTTAAATAGTTTTGAAATAACAAGGTCAGTTCCATACATTTGGTATGCTATATATATATATATATATATATATATATATATATATATATATATATATATATATATATATATATATATATATATATACTATATAGGGTGTATTTTAAAATCACCGACAAACGAAAACTGGAGATTCTATGATTCAAAATAAGACAAAAATTATCATAAACGCTTTTCCGAAAATGCTTCCTAACAGAGATACAGGTTGATTAAAAAATAATTTTTTAAAGATTTTTTAAGATTCCTCAAAAACTAAAAAATATATTACACTGAGATTTGGTACGCCTAAATGTCTAATTAAGTACAATTAATCAGGTGAGTTTGAGTCAACTGGCTCCATCCAGTGACGTAGAATATGTAAAATTAATCACTTTAAGTAAAAAAAAAACGCACGTCCCTGCTTTTTTTGAAGAAATATTTTTTTGTTAAATTCAACATTTAACTCTGCAATAAAATCATACTTAGTATTTTTTCGATTCGGCACCCGTTTTTGAAATATTTTACATTAACATAAAAGACTACATTTTTCAGTAATAACCAAATTAAATAAATCGGCGATTGCCTTGCATTTGACAGTTACGTATCTTATGTTTGCTAAAATAGTTGCATTTACGCGTGTTTTGTAATTCATTGTTTACTGTGAAAAAATGAATTCTTCCAAACGAGAACTGGTCGATATGCATTTATGTTATGGTAATACTAATTGCAATGCTCGTGTAGCTGCTCGACTTTATGAACAAAGATTTCCAAATAGAAGACATCCACATCATACTACGTTTAGAACCGTTCATCGTAACTTGTTAGAGTATGGAAGTTTAAAAGGAAAGAAAAATTTCGGACGAAATGCTCGTGTACCAGTTGAAATTGAAGAACAAATTTTAGATAGAGTTTATGAAAATTCATCAATAAGTACGCGTGAGTTAGGTTTAAAATTTGGTGTGTCGCATAGCAAGTCTTGGAAAGTTTTACGAGAACAAAATTTACATCCCTTTCACCTACAAAAAGTGCATGCATTATTGCCTGCTGACCATCCTCGTCGAATGAATTTTTGCGAATGGTTTTTAAATAAAAATTCTGAAGATGTACAATTTGTTAGAAACTTATTGACCACTGATGAGTGTATTTTTTCTCGAAATAGAATAATAAACTTGCATAATTCCCACAAATGGTTAGATGAAAATCAGAATCCAACTGTAGTTACAGCTCACCAACATAGATTTAACGAAAATATTTGGATAGGTATACTAGACGATCACCTAATCGAACCTATCCGTTTTCCTCAAAGACTTACTGGCGAATTCTATTTAAATTTTTTGAGAGAAGATTTGCCAGAATTGTTTGACGACGTACCCTTAGATGTTAGAATGAACATGTATTTCATGCATGATAGTGCACCACCACATTCTACACGAAACGTCAGAGAATTTTTAAATGCATGGTTCCCTGGACGCTGGATTAGACGAGGAAGTTAAGTACCGTGGCCGGCACGACCGCCAGATTTAAACCCATTGGATTTTTTTTGTGTGGGGGTATCTGAAAACTCGTGTCTATTCTGTTCAAATTGATAATCGAGAGCAACTTTGGAATCGCAGACAGATGGCATGCGATGAGATTAGGGCTATGCCACAAATTTTTCAGCGTGTTAGGTTTCATTTGCTAAGAAGAATACAAGCTTGCATTTAAAAGGAAGGAGGACAATTTGAACAATATGCATAAAAATAATTATTATTTTGTTTTTGATTCCTTCAATATCTCTTTAATAATGTACCTGAATAATGTGGTCGATTATGTTAATACAAAATATTTCAAAAACGGGGTGCCGAATCGAAAAAATACTAAGTATGATTTTATTTGCAGAATTAAATGTTGAATCTATCAAAAAAATACTTCTTCAAAAAACCAGGGACGTTCGTTTTTTTTTTACTTAAAGTGATTAACTTAACATATTCTACGCCACTGGATGAAGCCAGTTGACTCAAACTCACCAAATCTCAGTGTAATATCTTTTGTAGTTTTTGAGGAATCTTAAAAAATCTTAAAAAAATTATTTTTTAATCAACCTGCATCTCGGTTAGGAAGCATTTTCGGAAAAGCGTTTATAATTTTAAAATACACCCTGTATATGTATTCTCACAGTGAAACTCACGTAAACGTACATTGAAATAATTTAAACTTTAATAACATAGATCTACATACAAGAATTGGTTTAGTACAACGTTATTACGTATGAGATAGAAATTACAGTGTTACATTACGAAGATTTCGTAGGAAAATGGGTTTGAGAGCAGGGCCCTTTCAAATGATAACTTACCGTAATTTTATTAGCAAATTTGAAAGAACAGGGTAAGTACCTACCGAAATCTGGAAGACGAAAGTTTAATTATGCTCACGTCGCAGAAGTTCTGCGGGAATATGAAAACATAGCCAGCACTAATCCGCAAGCAATAGTGTGAATTAGATATCAAAAGGATTGCTAATTCCATACACTACGGTTTGAAAAATTTCACGCAAAACCCTAAAAATCTATCCCTATAACCTGAGACTGCTGTGTACATTAAAGGGTGTAGATTTTTCTATGAAGTGTGATTTGTCTTTACGAATATAGGTTTAGATGAGACCAATTTCTGTCTCAATGGTGGAATCAATACTCAAAATTGTCGATTGTGGTCAACAGATAACCCACATGAAAGTGTTCAGGCAGGTCTTCACGACAAGAAACTCACCGTTAGGTGGGGTTTCACAGCTAATTTTATCATTGGACCTTTCTTTTTTGAGGTAACACGGAATAAATAAGCCGTATCCGTAACAGATATTGGTGAACGATACCTGCAAACAGTGCGAGACTAAGCCATTTCACGGATAGAAAACAAGCACGAAGGAATAAAAAAAAATCATTTTATGCAGGATGGAGCCCCTGCGCATATTTACCGTACAGTTAAAGAATTGTTAACTGTTGTTTTTCAAGATCGTTTGGTGCAATTCAACCAGAAATGATGAATAATGACTGTACAATTTGGAGGAACGGTTCGTAATTTTATAGCAGAAAAATGAGCGACATATCTCATTTGCATTAAAGACGTAAGAAACCCCATTATTTAAGCAATCGAATTTCTTTCACATCCCGTTAATTTAATTGTTAAAAATACCTAATGAGATGAAAACTATTCCTTACTTTATGATAACACGTTATTTAAGTTGTGAAAAAAAACTCAAAGTTGATTTACATTCACAAAAACCTCTAATTATTTTACAGTATAATCTAAAACAAAATCTAACAATGTTTTAAACTATAAAGACTTACACGATTGTAACTAATATTTTATAATAACAAGGCCCAGTTCAAAAATGGCTTTATGATAAAAAATTATTTCCAAGCTACGTATCGATTGCTGCTTTTGCTTGCGACTGCTTTTTTATTCCTGCAAAACCAGAAATGCAATTATCACCCGTTTCCGGGCAAAGAAGCGACAACACTTCTATTTAAACTTAGATAATTCTCTTTTAAGGGATTTAAATCATGCTTATTAACCGTTCCTAATTTTTTAATTAAAATTTAAAAAGTTAAAAATACTTTTGGTTTTTTTTTATTTTAGCTACTTTAAGCAAATAATATTCTTTTTAAAAGCTCTAACATTTACATTCATTCACATGTAATCAAATACGTCATAGTTTGATTTATGTTAATAATGCTTATCATACGTATTTAACCACAACACAGACTAGTCGTCATATAACCCTAATGCTATTCTACTACTTCTTTTACTACATAGGAAACTAGGAAGTGTCTTAACTCATAGTAGATTGCGCTTTACTTGGGGACAATAAGGCTTAATTTTTATAAATCTCAGGAAGAGCTGAAGTGTACATAGGTATACTCAATTAAATAAATTAATACTTTGTGTAATCAGCTCTTCGTGATTGCGGCAATTCAATTAAGACTTGTTATGAGCAAAATAACTCAATTGTATTATAAATGTATCAGAAACTTGTAAAATTGTATTTGTATTTGTATTAATTCACTTTCTAATTAATTGGATGTTTTCTAAATTTTTTAAGCAATATTTAATCTATGAGAATCTATATATGTATACATGGTATAAGTACTAAGTATACATTTTTTTACCATTGTAAACATATAATAAGGAAATTGTAGTGTTATATACAAAGCAAAGTTAATTTTCAGTCTATGTTATTTTTAGTATTGCATAATTTTCCAATGTAATATCTAACAAAATTATGTTAAGCTACATCATATTCTCATTCTCAGAATTAGCAATTATTCATTCCAAGTAAATGCAATTATGCAAATATGAAACTTTAGATAAAGGTTGACGTAAACTTCTAAAGATTATAATTTGGTAGTATAATTTTCATTCCATTCTTGTGTTCTGCCTGTGATACATTTTACTTAGAGTTTATGTTTATATTTCTTCACTCGACACCATCTCATATGCTGTTTTAAATACAAAAGTAAAAACTGTAAGTAAATAAATGCATAATATAAGGCATAGGAATGCAGTTCAGTTTGCCACAATCAATAAAGATAACGTCTTGTAAAATGTAATATTAATTTAATCGACAAGAATTAGTTTTGCATTGCATCGATTACTTTTCTTAAGTTGGAAGGTTAAAAAAGAGTATGGTCCACACCATAATTATACAGTGCTAGTCAAAAGTCCCCCCCCCCCCCTTGTATCTTTTGAACGGTTTTACTTATACTAATGAAATTTGGAGGGTGAATATAAACGGATATAAGCTTCTCAACTAGTCATAACAAGTGACGTAATAGTCATATATGACGTCACAGGGCCACAGTCACCAATAATTTTAAATAGTCCCTTATGGCAAGTGACATCTCGTTTGAAAGGTATTAAAATTACCTATTCAGTAATACTAATTTTGTTAGGGTTTAGATTGATTTTGATAGAAAAATTAAATAAATACTAAAATTATAGTTTGGCATTTAATTAATCAAGATTCAAGGACCAATTCTTATAGTAAATGTTGGAAATGTGCTCCAGTTAATTCCTGACAGTAATTCATCCTATTTCTAAACTCATGTCGTACTAGTTGTCGTAATGTGTCTGCGGAAATTGCTCTACATTCTTCAACAATTCTTTGTTTTAAAATGTGCATACTGCCAGGTGCTGTAGCGTAAACCTTAGATTTTAAGTACCCCCACAGAAAAAAATCTAATGGTGTCAGGTCTGGTGACCGAGCTGGCCATTCTATCGGACCTCGTCGTCCAATCCATCTGTCGCGATATTCTTCATCCGAGTAACGTCTTACTGCACCATAATAGTGTGCAGGAGCACCATCTTGTTGGAACGTTATTTCCAAGTTGCTGAATTCATCTAGATTATCTTCCAAAATTTCAAGAATTAACGGTTCAATTGCGTTTTGTAACATCTCCAGATACACTTCACCGGTTAAGTTAGCATTGAGAAAAACAGGTCCAACTATGTGGTTTCCCAAAATACCTGCCCAAACATTTACTTTTTCTGGAAATTGAGTATGTTTTTCACGAAAGATTTGAGGATTTGTGTCACTCCAATATCTCACATTTTGTGTGTTAACGTTTCCACTGAGGAAGAAAGTACTTTCGTCACTAAAACAAATTGATTTTATGTAGTCTGGGTGTTGGATAATTTGATTGGACATATTTTCACAGAATTCTAATCTTCGGTCGGGGCCATCATCTGAAAGTTGGTGCACCATTTTTAATTTGTATGGATGAAATTTGTTTTTAGCCAACACCTTATGTACTGTCATTTGACTGACTTCACAGAGAGACGCAACTTGGGCTGTAGAAGAAGTAGGATGTACTACCATTTCTGCAATTATGTCGATTTTTTTGTCGTCACTAATTGTTGGTGGACCAGATCGTTTGACATCTTGAACACTACCGGTCGCTTCAAACTTCTGAAGAAGTTCCCTCAAATAAATCCTCGATATAGGGCGATCGGTACCTCTCATTAAAAAGACGTTCCGCTGCATGGAAATTGTTTCTACATTCACCAATTATTAAGATAGCTGCTACTTTGTCGGCTACCGTACGTACCATTTTGTCTATGTAGACACTTAAACGTCGCGTTAAAGAATAATTAAACTGAATAGTCAAGGTATAAAAATTTATCAAAGTAAAAATAACGAGAGAATTAAAAAATGTCAACTTTTTTGACAATTAACCAGAGGCAGACTTTACAATCTTGATTAATTAAATGCCAAACTATAATTTTAGTATTTATTTAATTTTTCTATCAAAATCAACCTAAACCCTAACAAAATTAGTATTACTGAATAGGTAATTTTAATACATTTCAAACAAGATGTCACTTGCCTGCCATAAGTTACTATTTAAAATTATTGGTCACTGTGGCCCTGTGACGTCATATATGACTATTACGTCACTTGTCATGACTAGTTGAGAAGCTTGTATCCGTTTATATTCACCCTCCAAATTTCATTAGTATAAGTAAAACCGTTCAAAAGATACAAGGGGGAGGGGGGACTTTTGACTAGCACTGTATAAATGATGTACGTTACGATTATTCAATAATATTTAATTGGGTTTTTTACTGATGTCTCACAAATCGGCAGCCAGAGCGCATGGGCGATTTGCTTGGACCATTTTAAGTCAAAAATATACTGTCCACACTAGATTGTTAAAAAAATAACGACAATATTAAATATATCACAACGAACGAAAAAAAATTAATAATGCGTACTAAATGTTTTTGTTTTTATCCAGTTGTTTCAACATCGCTTTTCGGTGAACATTTGTTTTTGCAAAACTAATTGTCGATATTATTGGAAGAAGTTTCTATCCAGACCAGAAAAACGTATGGTTTCGGCACGATGGCGAGCCGTCGCATTTTGGGCAGAATCATACAAACTTTCTAAATAATAACTTTGATAATCGATGGATTGGAAGAGGAGGTTCACTGCAGTCTCTAGACCTCACGCCTCTAGAGTATTACCTTTAGGGTGTTACCAGGAACTTAGTCTACACAGAAACGTTTGAAACTGCTTTTATTCCAAGCTGAGCAACAATCAGCGTGGCAGTAGGGTTAGGAATGATTGAATTTGTGTAAAATATAATTTTAAAAATACAACATCGCATACCTCTTAATATTAGTCACCCCATATAAGTACAAACTTCTACATTAAGAAACGTTTTATAAATACGAATGTTGAACACTTTTATATCAAATACGAGGATATCTAGAAAAAACACTAAGGAGATCGAACAGTTCTGTAAATAAGTAAATTGGTGTTATAATTGAAGCTAAACGTAAAGATACAGTATCTGGTACATAAATATCAATTATTTGTTTTAATATCACTGGAAATATTCACGTATAAGAATTTATTCATCATTTCAAACATAACTTTATTATATACTTTAATCCCATACTAGTTCCAACCATTACAAATTTAATTGCTTCCATTCTTGTTAATTCAAAGTTATTCTAAGTGTAAACGACTCCTTGTGTCATCAATGACGTTTTATTTTTGGGAATGCAAGTCTTAAAAACTCCATAAATGTTTGTAAAACCCGTACCGAGCGTAACTTTTAGAGTCCAAATACTTCTTTTATATTTAGGCATGACCCCAATGTATCAAACCTATGAAAGCTACATTTAATATGTCTAGGCACACTAGCCCTGATATAAATCGTCTGACGAAGTAGACATTGCTTTATTTAACAGAAACTTTTGGATCCAAAATACAACCAAACTTTGGGTTCGTCATGTTACCATGTGTGAATATAATTTTTAAAGCTTTATTATGATTTAAATCATAATTACGTATGGTCTGTTTTAGATTTAATTACCTTCCAACATATATATATATATATATATATATATATATATATATATATATATATATATATATAACATATGTAGGTATAGGGTTATGCAATCGACTTTTTCTTCACTATCGCTAAATCGACTTATTAGTTTATTTTACAACTTTTGGCCATATTTCGCCAGGATCGGCCCTGATGTCTGGAAGTGTGTCTGTGAGTGTGTGGCTGTGTGGAAGTAAGTTAGTTCCCAAGATACCTCAAGAACGAAAATACCTACGTACCTAAAATATTGTATTTAAGTTTGTTTTCATTTCGCTTGGAGCTGATTAGGTGTTGGGAGAAATCCAGCGGCGGAAAGGGGGGATTTATTAGGGTCCGTTTTTTGGTTTTTATCAAATATTTCTAACACAGCTGCAAAGATTTAAAAATGCCTAGATAAATACGTTAAACATATCGATTAATTAAAGTAGAATTTATGAATAGTAGAAGAGTAGAATATCTGAATAACGATTAATTTTGTAAGAAAATGTGTAGTCATATTTTTTAAAGAAATTTAATTTTACATAGTTTATTAATATAACGCAAGTGAAGTCTAAAAATTAATTAAATATGAACGAGAATGGTTAAACTTTAGTAGTAATATCTTATAAAAGTTAACATGTACTCGTGTTTGTGTCTATTGATCTCTATCTGACATGAAGTTTGGAATGTCATTCTGACATAGATTATTGTTTTTTGTTTAAACGTCTGTTTAACATAGATTATTGTTTTCGTTTTTAAAACGTTGCCTATTTTCTAATTAACTTATTATAAAAGAGGTTGCACAACTATCTTAAAAAAATGTTATTAAAATTATTCCATTTCTTTTAATTTCCATTTTGTAGCTTGAAAGGTCGTGTGGTGTTCCACACCAGATATTTTTTAAATTTAATTAGATTACAGCCAGATTTATGGAAATTATACTGTGTGATGTCCATTGATAGTGTAATTAGTGTATTAGGTAAGAAATTCCGCTGTTGGTAGATTTGCAGGATCTAAAACCAAATTGATTTTAAAAAAAATGTTTTTCAGTTTTAATATCGGAAATTGGTCTAATATTTTGAGTTGTGCTAGTGGGAAAGTTATAAGTACTGTAATAATTGTTCGTATGGAGAGTGTCACATTGTGTGAAAATCGTGAGAGAGATTGAGTAAGATATTTTGTTTGTTTGTTTGTAATATAGGAATTAATTCTGTACATTGATGAATTTTGTTATTTTAAGATTGCTAGTTGGAAAGATTTTTTTATTGAAGAAATTGTGCAGAGACTGAAATTGTTTAGTACGAATGTATAAATATGTAAACCGTTTTCACATCCTGTGACGTTCTGATATAGTTATCGTTTAGAACTCTTAGTTTACATCAATTGAATTGTTTGCATAAAATCGATAGTATGGAATAGTGACTTAGTCTGGTTTGTGTACCCTTTGTAAATATGGTTGAGAACTTATTTTACTCAGTTTACAATAGTTGGTAGTATTATGTTTCGTGAATTTTCTGAATTTGAATTTGAGTTTGTCATTTACCCAACTAAGTACTTTTGAAAGAGGAGGCAGATGGTTGCTTCTTTTTAGTTCAGTTGAAGTTTAGATCATGAGAGCCAGAAGTGTAGAACAATGTAGTTACGGATTATCGTGTTATGGTGCTTCGGCATCCCGCCTTCATGGTGAAATGAAGACGCGCTCCGTGATTTTGTTAGATTGTACAGTATCGGTGATATGTTAACAATTCGCTTTTATGCGGTTATGGATTATAGTTACACCCTTAGCAAATTTGTTTGTCGTTTACCATTTTATCGATGAACTCCAACTTCAATAAGTGATGTAGAAGATTTCCAATTTAACCTTGTGTTGGTCGGAAAAAAGCTTCTTCTTACCGTGTAATAGAAAAGTATCGCGTGTTATTATTAGGTAGAAGTTAAAATGTCAGATTATTATATGCCTGAGTTTTCATATAAGATTATTAAAAGAATATATCCACTCAGGATTTTGGTAAATTTGTGTTTATTTGACGTTTTATAACTCGTTGGTTGCACATGTACATTCTGCAACTGAAATGATGAAGTCATTAGGTGACCATGCTGCTAATAGAAAAATTACACAAACTGCATATGAGACTATAAGTACATCGTTATACCGTGCAAAAAAAAAAATATATATACCATTAAGAAAATTAAAAACAAAAATGTATATGTAATAAAAGCAGATAAAAGCAACAACGTGGTAATTTTGGACAAACTAGAATACGATCAGAGAGTCAATAAGCTAATTGAAGACGGTCCTTATCAAATTTTAACAAAAAATCCTTTACCTTCAATGCTCTATAAAGTAGAAGTTGTTTTAAAAAAGTATAAAACCATTTTGACAACTGAACGTAAAAACTTAAACACAGCAATCCACAAGTTCCAAGATTACATTGCTTAGCTAAAACCCACAAACCAGGTGTTAAAATGAGACCAATTGCTTCTAATATTAATGCACCAACCGAAAAAATTTCTAAATGGCTAGTTAGAGAATTTTCTATGTTAACTCCACCTAATGGTCTATCAGTTAGAAATTGTATAGAATTTACGAAGCGGTTTCTGATATTTCTTTGAAACGCAATGAAAAGATGGTATCCTTTGATATAGTTTCTCTTTTTCCTAGTGTTCCTATAGAATATACCATGTCATTACTAAGAAAGTGGTTGGTTTCAAATGATGTAGAACCTAATAAAATTAAGATGTACATAGAACTCACTGATATGTGTATGAAACAAAATATTTTTAGTTTTAGAAATAATTTTACGTCCAACATGAAGGCACAGCTATGGGTAATGCTCTCTCCCATTTATATCGGAGTTGTTTCTTTGTTATTTTGAAATACATCTAAAAGAAACTCAACTGACTTTTCCACGAATTTGGGTGAGATATGTAGATGATATTTTGCTATAGTTAATCAACGCTACATCATAAGAACTTTGGAAATGTTAAACTCACAATTTCCATCTATAAGATTTACATATAAGTAGAAATCGACAACCATCTTCCTTTCTTGGACGTAATGGTAGAAAGAATAGATAACAAATTAATTTTCGATATTTATAGAAAATCTACCTTTACAGGTAGATATATAACTTCAAATTCATACCACTGCTATCAGCATAAAATGGCCGCGTTCCATTCTATGGCACATCGCTTAGTTTCTTTACCTTTAAATCAAGAAAACTATAAAAAAGAATATAACTACATTCTGAAGTTAGGTGAAATTAATGGATATTCTAAAAAAACTATTCGTGCAGTTATTCAGAAACATGAAAGAGTTCGGCAAAGAAAAACTCTTACGACCTTAGTTTCAAATTTAGACCCTGTTATCCGTTTTAGTTTACCGTTTTTTAAATCAGTTACGAACTCAATACAGAAGTGCTGTAAAAGAAACAATATTAGTGTCGTTTTTAAAAATGAAAATACTTTGCAATTTTTGTTAGGAAACCCTAAAGACATCATTCCAGATTTACAAAATTCAGGTATATAAAAATTTCATGTCAAGATGGTTGTGATTGTACTATTTTGGAAGAACGTCTAGAAATTTACAAACACGATTTAAAGAACATTTCCGGGCTTTCAGAAACAATGAACCTTCAAAATCTAGCGTGGCTGAACATCTACTGAATTATGGACATTACATAGACATTAATAAAATGAAATTATTAAAAAAAGTATCAAACCCATGCCATCTAGACATTTTGAGGCGATTTATATTATCAAATTTGATAAAACCAAATTGATGAACTCAGATTCCGGCAATACTACAACCATATTATTAGATTTAGTTTAGTCCTTTATTGTTTATGTTTAATTTTTACATACTGTTACCGTTACCTACCCTACCACCCTCTGTTATTTATAATCATAATATCTGTTTATTTGATAGATTTCAAATATTTAGTTTTTAAATCGGTTATAAAAAGCACTTGAAAATGAATGCTTAGCATTTGAAACTAGTAGTGCAATAATAAATAAATATTTTCTGGAATTAGGTGAAATATCCGATTAATTAATTTTTTTAAAAGTATATTAGAATTTCAGAAGTTGCTCAATTTTTCCTTTTTATATTTTTTTTTGTTTGATTGTAATATAGGAATTAATTCTGTACATTGATGAATTTTGTTATTTTAAGATTGCTAGTTGGAAAGATTTTTTTAATGAAGAAATTGTGCAGAGACTTAAATTGTTTAGTATGAATGTATAAATATGTTAACCGTTCAATTTGCTAAATTTAATTACAGCCGTTTTCACATCCTGTGACGTTCTGATATAGTTATCGTTTATAAATCTTAGTTTACATCAATTGAATTGTTGAATTGAATTGTTTGTGTTTGTGTACCCTTTGTAAATATGGTTGAGAACTTATTTTACTCAGTTTACAATAGTTGGTAGTATTATGTTTCGTGAATTTTCTGAATTTGACAGTTTTGTTGTTTCTTTTTTTTGTCGTGGACTTTCCATGTGAAATGATGAATTGTCATTTACCCAACTAAGTACTTTTGAAAGAGGAGGCAGATGGCTGCTTCTTTTTAGTTCAGTTGAAGTTTAGATCATGAGAGCCAGAAGTGTAGAACAATGTAGTTACGGATTATCGTGTTATGGTGCTACGGCATCCTGCCTTCATGGTGAAATGAAGACGCGCTCCGTGATTTTGTTAGGATTGTACAGTATCGGTGATATGTTAACAATTCGCTTTTATGCGGTTATGGATTATAGTTACACCCTTAGCAAATTTGTTTGTCGTTTACCATTTTATCGATGAACTCCGACTTCAATAAGTGATGTAGAAGATTTCCAATTTAACCTTGTGTTGGTCGGAAAAAAGCTTCTTCTTACCGTGTAATAGAAAGGTATCGTGTGTTATTATTAGGTAGAAGTTAAAATGTCAGATTATTATATGCCTGAGTTTACATATAAGATTATTAAAAAGAATATATCCACTCAGGATTTTGGTAAATTTGTGTTTATTTGACGTTTTATAATAAAAAGGTGTCAGCTGATAGTGATGGAACTTGGACCAGCGCAATGGAAATTGCGGAAGTGGCCAAAGGACACTGGGTAACGTTATTTTCTTGTAATCATAATTTGCTTTGCATATTAATATGCTTGTTCATAACAATGTTTGGTCTAATAAAAGTTATAATCAATTTTGCAGTATAAATTCCGATATAATTGTAGTTTTGTTTTGGTTTACAGAAAATCTTTTCTTGTAGTAATGAAGTCAGTCGTTGGATTTGGTTGAATTTTGATAAATCGGAATTTCGCACATGCAGTAGGCAATACTTTTTTTTTAATATTCTTATTTGTATATATGTATTGGTGTTGCTTTCGCAAGAAGCCGCAGTAATTATAGTTACACCCCTAGCAAATTTGTTTGTCATTTACCGTCTTATCGATGAACCCCGACTTCAATAAGTGATGTAGAAGATTTCCAATTTAGCCTTGTGTCGGTTGAAAAAAAAAGCTTCTTCTTAAGCTATACTTAACCGACATCGGCCCGATGTGCACGGTTTTTAAAGAACTTGTGTTAGAAACTGTTCTCAAATTTATGTAAATTTACAGATCTGTATGAGCTACTTTGTTGTCACGTATGTGTAATTATTGAGATTATATACATTGCCGTGTTTTTAAAAGTAATGGAAAAGTATAGTGTGCTATTATTTGGTAGAAGTTAAAATTCCAGATTATTATATGCTTGAGTTTTCATATAGGGTTATTAAAAAAAATGTATCCACTTAGATTTTGGTAAATTTGTATTTATCTGACGTTTTATACGAAAAAGGTGTCATCTTATAGTGATGGAATTTGGACCAGCGCAATGGAAATTGCGTAAGTTGCGAAAGGACACTGGGTAACGTTATTTTCTTGTAATTATAACTTGCTTTGTATAGTAATATGCTTGTACATAACAATGTTTGGTGTAGTAAACGTTATAATCATTGTTGCAGTATAAATTCCGATGTAACCTGTAGTTATGTTTTGGCTCACAGAAAATACTTTCTTGTAGTAATGAAGGCAGTTGTTGGATTTGGTTGAATTTTGATAAATAGGAATTTCGCACATGCAGTAGACAATACTTTTTTTAATATTGTTATTTGTATATATGTATTGGTGTTGCTTTCGCAAGAAGTCGCAGTGATTATAGTTACACTCCTAGCAAATTTGTTTGTGGTTTACCGGCTTATTGACCAACTCCGATTTCAATAAGTGATGTAGAAGATTTCCAATTTAGCCTTGTGTTGGTCGGAAAAAAGCTTTTCTTAAGCTATATTTAACCGACGTCGGCCCGATGTGCAGGATGTTTTAAGAATTTGTGCTAGAAACTGCTCGAATTTATGTAAATTTACAGATCTGTATGAGCTACATTGTTGTCAAGTATGTGGAATTATTGAGGTTATAGAAACAATCGTGTTTTTTAAGAGTAATAGAAAAGTATCGTATGCTATTATTTGGTAAAGTTAAAATGCCAGATTATTATATGCTTCAGGTTTCATATACGGTTACTAAAAAGAATGTATCCAATCAGAATTTTGGTAGAATTGTGTTTATTTGACGTTTTATAATAAAAAGGTGTCAACTGATAGTGATGGAATTTGGACCAGCGCAATGGAAATTGCGGAAGTGGCGAAAGGACACTGGGTAACGTTATTTTTTGTAATTATAATTTGCTTTGTACAGTAATAAGCTTGTTCATAACAACTTTTGGTTTAATAAAAGTTTTAATCAATGTTGAAGTATAAATTCCGATCTAATTGTAGTTTTGTTTTGGTGTACAGAAAATCTTTCTTGTAGTAATGAAGTCAGTTAATGGATTTGGTTAGATTTTGATAAATCGGAATTTCGCACATACAGTAAATAATATTTCTTTTTTAATATTATTTGTATATATGTATTGGTGTTGCCTTCGCAAGAAGCCGCAGTGATGGATTCCCAACATGGATTCATATATTCAGTATGTATACATGGTGGGACTAAGATGGGTACAGTCAGGATCGGAACTGAAGGAGCAGAGTTAGGGTTCTTAGGGGGAAATTGCTACCACAGCATTGGCCTTAAGAGCCGCATATGAAGTGTGTATATGCAGTGGTCATACCATAGATATGTGTATAAGTAAAACCTCCTGAAAAAACCTCGCACAGAGTAGACAGTGCCTCTTGAATACTAAGCAGATGGTGATACTATGGACCTAGTAGCTCGATAAAGGCATCTGAGTGATAAATGGACACTGTGCGATATATTTAAGAACAATGTAAAAACTATTGCTTATACAAATTTTTACATCTTAGTTTTATCTGGTTTTATTGTAAATTTCCTTAGATTATTCAGTTAGTTTTAAAATTTAATCAAAGTATATCATTTTCTAGATATCAAACCGATTATCGACTGCATAGTTGATTTATGATTATTCTCATTAGTCTGGTCGATTTATCATTTCATTTATCCTAGTTACATAAAGGTTTTCTTTTGAATGCTACTATAGGAGAGAGCATATCATACCATACACTGAGGGCCTTATTCCAGTTGTTTGTTGATCACTAAAGGAATCATAAATTTTATCAGCATCTAACTCTAAATCCAACCGATTATTGACTGCATGGTTGATTTATCATTAATCTCATTAGTCTGCTCGATTTAACATTTCATTTGTCCTAGTTACATAAAGGTTCTCTTTTGAATGCTACTATAGGAGAGAGCATATCATACCATACACTGAGGGCCTTATTCCAATAATGTTTTTTGATCACTAAAGGAATCATAAATTTTATCAGCATCTAACTCTAAATCCAATTCTACAAATTTAATAATGAAGACATTTTTACAACGGGCGAATAAGCATCTTTACAAGTGCATTATAGGAGAATACGTTAACAAAACATCAAGCCATAGTTTTTGGACCCCATTTTTCAATGGAGGCAATAAATTTATATACTTATTGTACTAAGACTTACTGGTCGTGCTTTTCAAAGCTTTTCATTTACATAATTTACCGTAGTGGTTCCTCATGCTTGAGTTTTATGCCAGAGTTACTTTTTGAATAATTTTTCCCTTGATTTTGACCAGTGATTTCCCAAATATTCTAGCATTTGATCTTTTGGCCAGAAAACGATGGTGATTTGCCCGACTTCACAGCGCATTGTCCATAATCACTATACATTTCCAGGAAGGTTATCGGAGCAAAATATTATTCAGGCACTCCACCTCTACGTTCATCGTTTTGTGGTAAACTCGATCATCTCCCGAATCTAAGAAATAACCGCAATTTTCCAGTTTTATACAGATAGTCGTGTAACCATTGACATACTGTGCGCTTCTGATATATCAAAGTTTTATCTAGGTAATATATCTGATTTCTCGGTTTGGACGTTGAAACTGTAAATGTATTCTTAACCATTTAATTTTGGCTGCAACGACGTGTTTAATTTCACATACCATTTTTGACTATTGAAAATGTGTTTGTAACTCAAAGATTTTATGATTCCAAATACCGTTGTTCGAACCCATTCAAAATAGTTTCTTTTATAGTTTGTCTAAAGTAAAGCATCTCTCTTGAAATCCTTTTTTCGCGGTCTTGTAATTGTTTTGAGAATTTCAACATTAATAAGTAAAAAATTAAATGGGGCGATCAGACTAGACTACGTATAGTAAAAGATACACAAACGCGCTTTTTGTAGTTTTGGCAAATCAAAATACCCCTACAGAACAGTATAAACAAAGCAACCTTAATCAAAAACGAATTGGAATGGATTATAGCTACAATATAATGCAAAGTTGACACTTTTGCGACAATACGTACTTTATAATACTCAGATAGGTGTTTTAATGTTTTACTTTATGAAACTGAAATTTTTATTTTTTTATGTTGGTATTAAAACTAACGAAGCGCTTTGTTAATGTCAATGAATTGTACACTACATACCTGGAAGGGATACGCAAATACATGCAAGTGAGGCCAAGTTTGAAAGTAGACAACCCGCATTATGGACATCTCTTTCTATCTTATTTAGATATACGCGTTTCACTCCATCTCTCTACTTTTTAAATAATTATTTTGATGTTATAGGTATATACTAAATAAATTAATGTATAGAATGGTATAAAATGGTGGTTGAAAATTTGATGTGTATTTTTTTAAAGTAAATTGTCTTTATAAATAGAAACTAATTGAGAAAAAATAAATAAAGAAATTGTCAACGGGATTCTTTGCAAAAAAAACTAAATGACAAGATTTCACGACAGTTTGCTCATGTATTGTTTTTACTGATTACAATGTAAATGTCCAATTAATTTTTCTGATATCCTAAATGATTGCTTTTATAGTTTAAGAAACTGTGTGTAGGCAATGAACTGTATACTACTGTGTAGATAATTTCCATAAAACATATTTAGGAAATAAATGATTCAATTTTACAAAATCAAATACAACTCACTGTTTTATTATTATCACTAATGACATATGTGACAGACGTATGAAGTATACATAATTAGGGATGTGTTCAGTAATCAAGTAGTTATATATTCAACAATTACAACGAGATTGACAAAGACAGGTTACCGTCCACTAAGGCTATCTTTGTTGATAGCAACATAACCTATTCTTGTCTGAAATGTGTACCTATATAATTAAAAGTAACAATTCTTTTTGCATGTATTTGCAATTTAAATGCTTAATAAACTAATGTTGCTATTGGTATCAGAGAATTTTGTTGTAAATGATAAATTTGCTACAAATTGAATATGGAAGCACAGTCTTGTCAACATTGTAGAATTCTCGAATTGAATGCAACAGTAGCTCTAAACTGGGAAAATAACCATAATCTATTTTTGTATTGAATTATTCGCTGATTAATGTAATGTAGTGGTTACGACACTCAAAACTTAATATGGACGATATCTGATTTTTATTATGTGTTCCAAGATAAGGTGTCATTGTGAGCTTAGATAATGCCGTTCGAATTTTTTTATGTCAAATACAATCTTCATTTAACATCGAGAAAATCTTTTCTGCATACTTGTTGACTTAACTTGAGTGTAAATTATTAAGGTTATACATAGCGTTAGGTACTTTATTTTTTATTAATTTAATATATATAAGATCGTTTGTAATGCTTTAGTAGCAAATAAAAGTTTTACATCCGTATTCACCATTTTTAACTTGACAGCTGGATAAGTAACAAACCGTTAATGCTTGACAGTCTGTTAAAATAAATACGTTTTTCTGCGACCGTCTTAAAAGTAGTCAGTTATAATACCAAAAACTGTCATTGAAGTTGATGTTTTTATTACTAATAAAAAAAAGTGTTTGTTGCTCAGGCAACACTTTTAGTTCTTAGCCATAAAAACACTTTTACTTACTATGTATTTTTTAATTTTAATGTTTATTTAAAACAACTACAAAATTATTAAACAACGTCAAAAAAATTACGAACACACTAATTGCAAATTAATTATTTATATTAATATGAAAAGTGCAATTTGAGGCACTTTGAAAATTAAATAAGCCTGCAATGTCCTTTTTATAATAATTATTAAGTTGATTTTGACCATCTACAACTATAAGTTTACTTGTTTCTTCAACTATGGTAATATTGTTAGTTGCACTAGTGCTAGGTTGATCCAGTCCCAGTATTTTTTGTGCAGTATCACTTTTATTTTTTAAGGAATCCTCGACGTAACCTTCTGCCACAGTGCCAGATTTCCAACCACCATGTGAGGTCACCGCCAGCATCTACTAGAAGCGTGGCAGAAGTTCGTCGTAAGCAGTGGCCTATAAATTCTTTCGGATTATCTAAATTTAAAAATTTAGCGACCTCTTGTGGAACAGTGCTAATCTTATGAAATCCTACTACTACCCGATGAGATTTTCCATTTTGATATTTAAAAAAAAAACGTGGTTCTGCAAAGTTTGTAGGGAGGTCACTTACATATTTTCTATGAATATTTAAATAACTATCTCCCATCACAGTAAATGATCTAGCCTTATTACTTTTAGTGTAAGGAATTTTAATCAATAAAACGCCCGATTTAAGATCTTCAATATCACTAATCTTCAAATGTACTAACTCGCCGCAGTGACAGGCTCCAGCAACACCCAAACTTAATACAACCTACAAACATTTTAATGTATTATCGTAAAATACTCGATTTATAAAACTAAAACAAACCATCATCAAATATTGCTCATCACTAGCACAATTCAAGAATCGATTCACTTGTTCTTTACTAAAAATTCTCGATTTCTTGGGAATATAGCGATTATTCTCTTTTTTTAAAAAGGCACGCAGTTTTGAAAATTTTTCGATATTTATACCATTTTTCAAACATCGTGTTGCCTTCACCATAGAACATTGCGACCAGAGGGTAGAAGCCTTTATTTTACTAGACAATTCGGAGAAGTATGTTAATAGTACGCTTCCCGTGTATGATTTTACATTTTTCTCGCTACACCAATTTACAAATTTCTTATAGGTATATTCATATACGTCTTTAGATTTAACGGGCAGAAGATCTGATACTACTTCTTCTGCAGATTGTAAAATTTTTAATGGTGTATCGCCTTCATTCTCATTTATTTCAAACATTTTCAATAGGAGTTTTTACGTGTCACTTTGACGAAATAAATAAAATGTAAAACAAAAATTCAACAGGAGTTGATTTTATTTATTAATTTTGTTTAGTAATTTTAGTATTTTGAATCCGGTTCTTTCGGTCGCTGCGCTTCGTCTCGCCAATGAAAAGAATTTTTAGCCACAAAAAGTGGTACTTTTAATCCTAATAATACAATTTACTAATTCACCATCATATTTCAAAGTTAAAATAGTAAACTAGCGGTTATTCAAAACTTACTAGAATTATGTTGGTAAAACTCGCTCCAGCAATGTAATCACGGGTAAAAATTCGTATAAATTAACCTTAAAAATGTAGTATGACATTTCGTGTTATGAATAAGTTTCAGTCAGATTTGTTATTAATAAATAAGTTCTACAGGGATAACCACCATCCCCTAATAATTTAAAAATTCCCCATTCTCAAACCGTGCTCTTATATGAGAATCATTAAATATAGTTGTATCGTGAACTGATCCAGGCCAACGAGCAACAATATCATTAATTTTTAATTTGAAGTCACAAACTGCTTGAACATTTATGCTAAAATATCCTTTTCTATTACGGTATACTTCTCCTTGATTACCTGTGGGGCACTGAATTTTTATGTGAGTTCAATCTACTGCATCAGTTCCTCCTGAAAAATTTGCAATTTTATAGAATCCCAATACTTCGTTTTTCTTCATTGGTTTCGGGTGATTTTATAAATTCAGAATCTAGGGTAGCAATTTGTCTAGGGAAATTTCGAACAATGCGGGATACAGTTGATTGGGATACATTGAAATGGTCACAACATTAATTTCAAACGTTTCAGTAGCAAAATACAGCAATAGATATGCTGCAGATCCTGGAAAAAGTGAGAGAACACAAGATAAGCTTATGCCTAATATCTATAGATTTTGAGTGCCCCTTTTGGAGGATTTTGAGGGAAAATGATAGGCGGACTGGCAAATCTAGAGATACCAAAAAACATAAGATAATCAAAATGACACTCCGAAATAGAGAAGTTGAGGTAGAAATAAGAGAATACGAACAAAGAGTTTAAAATCAACAAAGGAATGAAGCAGGAATGTCTATCAGCCACATTATTCAACCTAGAATGTGAGCAATTATACGAACGCGAATCCATAAGGCACAATAATCAGAGAACATAAGTATTATATATAAATTAATCATACAAAGATATGAAGAAGGATGATAATACTATATACATTATGGCAGACTAAATCTAGGAATGCATGAGCAATTATAGAATTAGAATAAATAAAAGACACAATAATCATGAGAGAGCAGCAAGAAAATAAGTAGGGTATTTCAATATAGGAATATAAATAAATATAAAAATAAAAATAAAATATAGACTATTATGCGGATGACTATCTGGCAAACAGTAACAAAATAGAAGAAGGACTAAGGTGAAAAAAATACAAAACAATATTAAAAATACATAGAACATAGAACACAAAAATAGAAAATAAGAGGACTAATTGCATTGATGAATTCCCAAGAACAGTTTGACAAATGAGAATGAAAGAAAATTTGACAGATCTTGAAATGAAAATCAAGAACAGAAACAGGAAGAAGATAGTGAAGCGTTATAACATAAGGGATACAAGATGCGATTTGGACAAAGAAGTGAAAATGTAAAAATGAAGAATACGAAATAAACAACAAGAACAAAGGAATATACCCAGGATAAATGGTAGAACCGGTTTGCGATGTAAGAAGGCAGTAACCAAGATTGGAATCACAAATAGAGAAGAAGAAGAACGACAAATAAGTAATTAGAATGGAAAATCACAGATTCTAAGACAATTAAGGAGAAGACATCAGTAGATTATAAACCTTCATAGAGAAGTTCTAACTCAGATTCAATTTTTCCAATAAATGATTTTGAACGTAAAATTGGATTAATATTGAATGGAATTAGATAGGTAATTCATCTGTCGAAACGAGGTTCTAAACCTTCAGGATATAGATGTGGATAAGCGTTATGAGAGACGTTAAGAACCATGGGTATACAAGCTGGACAAGACATATTTCGAGACATAGATAGAAGTGGAAGAAAATAGTAATAGAAGCCAAGGCAAATCACAGATTGTATAAACAATTCAAGAACACAGGAATGATCCACCTCAATAAATGGATTAAAAACTTCTTTGGAGAAGGGGTCATAATCCTCAAGATTGGAATGGCCAAAAGAAGAAGAAGAAGCATAAAATCGTAGACAAATTAATATTTGATTTAATTTAGATATTGGATTATTTAATCTGTCGACAGGTTCTAACAACCCTTACAGTATATTAGACAATCTTGTAATTATACTTCTATGCATACGAGATCGTTTTCTAAACTCTAGATTATCCAATTTTTCCAATAAATTATTTTTGAACGTCTGATTGGATCTTCACTATTGGAAAATGGATTTAATAGATAGTGAATGTCCATTCTGTCCATTACGCACTTCACTACTCGCAATTCTTCATAACATAATATGTTTTAAGTCTTAATGAGTATATTAAAGTAAAAGTGAATAAAAAGGTCTTTAACACACGCGCGATTTTTCGAAATAGAGTAATTGTTTTAAAGACCAGTTATCCACGAATACTTTACGCTATTTTTTTTTATTGGTGCACCTTTAAATCATAAATACTAGTATTATTACTACAAACAAGGGAAATAAGAACTAATAATGTAAAATATGTAAATAAAAATTAATATATCTAACAATACTAAGTGTACTTTCTGTTTTCATTTATAAAATTAAAAGTGTTAAATAATGTTTAAATAAAGGTTTTGAATTCGTTAGTAATATTTTATTTGACGTTACAAGGTACTCCTGTTAGATCAATAATCAAAAAATTGTCATTTAGAGGTTTCTTGAGTTTTTGATGTTGCCATGGTAACTTTAAAAAACGCGTTTTTGAAAGTTCTATTTAAACACGCTAAGGCGTGCTTTAAATAGGTAAAATGAGGCACCAATTAAAACAAATGATTTATTAGAACCAACAATTTTGACACATATACAGTACCTAAGCATTTATCAGTCTTTTACCAAGGTTAACAGATCAATATTGGTCTGTTAACTTATTAGACGATTTAACAGACTGTTCACTGCTAACAGTCATTGGTGAATACAAAAGTGTCACACTAACAAACTGTTATGGACTTAACTCTCTGGTAGCAACTTAACAGAGCTTAGTGAATACGGCTGTTAATAACCTATATTTGAATCGAACTCAGTCAGCCAAATACCATTGTTGCCAACCTATATTCAAAACTATGAAACTTGACGTACCATTTACTTTTACTTATGAAACTAGTTTCTTAATATACTCTTTCAATACGCGTTGACTGAAACTGTACGCATTAAAAATTTAACCCCTACAACATGTGAGGGTATTATAATATATTACACATTTATCGTTAATGCAAGATAAAGGAAAGAATACTTTCATTTTCAGTGATTGTTTAAACACATGAAATTTATTTTTTAATGTATTACGCGAAATCTAAAAAAAGCTGGAGGTGTTTAGAAATGGCTTGTTGAATCACTCCCAATGATTCTGCCAATTATTCTTGACTTTGACACCAGTCTTGGTCTAGTAACGCTCCCAATTCTGCATCTTCGAAAATGTTCTCTCTTGCACCATTATGCAGGTCTTCGACGTGAAAATCAGCGTCCTTGAAGCGTTGAAACCACTCACGACACATTTTTCGCTAATAGTGTCGTCACCGTCAAGTGTTTGTGAGCATTTGATGGGCCTCAGCCGCAAATCCCGAAAATGACGAGAATTAGGGTCGTAAACTGATATTTTTACACATAAACCCACTAATGTTGTAATGTTTTCATGTTGACATATGGCCAAATTTATTGAATTACGCCACTGATCTGTTTATTTCGACCACTAGTTACCGCACTAGAGCCATCTACATGGAAACGGCGGAAGCAAAGTTGTGCACCTATATACTTTTTGTATTCTGCATTGATACGGATGAACACATTTTCTCAACAATATTTGACTGTAGGGTCCTAGTTTTACTGATCTTAAGCTATTGTATGATAAGTGAATCATGTTGAACTTATTTCAGCTTTTCAATGTCTTACTAACGCCCACGACTATCTCGTGTGAGACTACTCGACTAATGTTATTTAAATAATTACAGTGCCTAGTGCGAATCAGTCCAGTAACAAGCGGTTTTTTTTACTTAAACACTCAAAAGAGGTAAATCATTCGACCAAAATCACATCATTATCTACGATCAATCGACTATCAAGTGGACGAGAGAGGGCGCCATATTAGCAGCGCTTTAAGTGAAAACAATTGTTAACGGGACTTGCGTTAACGTCATAATTATATAACCCAATTTATAAATTTTACTTTGCTTTCTTATTTCAATAACGTTAAAAAATATGTACTTTTAATTAGAAATATACGAAACATATTTCGTTTTTTGATTTTACTAAAGTTACAATTTGAACCAAAATTAATACCTACTCTTTAGAACCCTGTGTAGTTAGTACCGATATTATATTATCTGTAGGTACATCATACTTGTTACTCAAAGAGGTGTTAAAAACTGCTCTTTCTCTTAAACGTAAATTATAATTGGAATTGTGCGTGTTAGAAAAGACCAAGCACTAATTACATTGATTACCGGCATTGGTGAAGTGATTTGAGCTTGATATACGCTATAACTCTATCCTTCCTGATAATATTCGTGAAAAAATTGGGAGGGACGAGTAGTTTTCGACATATTCATGTTTAAAAATAGGGCACTGGAATAGGGATATCTACAACCCGTACCAATTCTAATGGATTAACTTTATAGAAGATGGCAATAGAGAAGACAATTCTGTTTCGTTGACAACATATATTTGTACGTTTACCCATGTAGTGATTTATATGGGTTCTCCAAAATTAGCGCTTTCTGAAATAGACGAATAGACACTGGTTTATAATAAATATTTTTCCTTAAAATTTGTGGATATATGGTCTCAATATGCACATACTTCTACTTCATTTGTATACAGTGCATTTTAATACTGTCTTAAATGCCAATTATATTCTAAAACATACTATTTCATTTCCAAAATGTAAATACATATTATTTACACAATTTATGTGAATTTATTTTTACAGGCTGAACCAAAAATTACGTTTTCATCAAAAGGTCCGGTATTATTATTCCATATTTTTAAAATTGTTTATACACATACCCTTATCGACTATGAATATGGTGGCAATTTGAAAACTCATTTTTTTTAGCTGATGACCGGGCTAAAAAATAAAAAGGCAATCACACGAGTGAGAAAAGTGCTTTCTCCACGTGTTGCACAATACACTTTTTCTACATGCACATACTTTTACTTCATTTGTATCCAATATATTTCAAAACTGTCTCGAATGCCAATTATATTCTAAAACATACTATCTCATTTCCTAAATATAAATACATATTTACAAAACATTAAGTATATTTTTGTTTCTTTATACACCGTGCACCAAAAAAAAGATACTTAAAAATTAAAGCAAAAATATGAAAACATTACTTTTTTAGCAAAAGGTCCGGTATTAGTATTCCATATTTTTTAATTATTCGTAGACGTACCTCATCGATATGCACTTAACGGGGTGTTTTTAGTAGGTTCGCAAGATAATTTGTCACCTCCTCCTCAATGTCCTATTGATAAACAAGTTTTAGAAAAAAATTGACAAAAACTAAAATACTTACCTTTGAACCCCCGTATCTCAAAAACTACTGAATGGATCGCTTTAGGCCGTGATAGCTTTTCATCTTTTTTTATCAAATGCAAAGGTTTTGTAGAAGTTGTAATTAGATTCACAGACTAAGAGAATTCTAAAGTACCTAACTTTAAAAAAAATTACTTTCCATTTTCGTAACTAAAGGTGACATATTTCAACTCAAATTATTGAGAAAAGTTTTACTTTTAATCAATAGTGATTAAAAATCTTTTTTCAGATCAGATTTAGAACACGTGAGTGAAGCGCCTCGTGCTACATAAATGACTGTATCTATAGCATATACCAGCGAAAAAGTCTTGTATCGAATTAACATGTAAACCTGTAAATACCTATTCATAATTATAATCTTTCTTTTGTAGTAGTACCTATTTAAAGTATTTAGAAACTAGTACTAAACAAAATATAAAGTGTATACAATTAAGTCGAGAATCGGATACAACTGGTTCTTATATGAGAATCTTCACTATATAGCAGTTCTAAAATGTTGTGCACTTACATTTTTTTTATTGAAGTTTTACGCCACATCGCATATATAGAAACAAAGCAGCACCACTAACTGGTGTTATTTAACTCTTTTTCTTTGAAATGACAAATAATATTTTAATTATAATTTTTCTGTTTCTACTAAAAGTACGTGATTAATGGTAATTGATTTTTAATTTGACAATTATTTATTATTGAATTACTTTTAAACTGCTTATATTATGCTATACAAAATTAACAAATGAGAATGATGTTAAAAGTTGAAAAAATTAACAATAAACAAACAAAATTTTATGACGTCGCGATAAGTTAGTGGTATTGCTTCAGCAAAAAAAGTATGTAAGTGCACAACTTTTTAGAACTGCTAGTGAAGATTGTCGCATAAGAACCAGTTATGACCGATTCTCGACTTAATTGTATACACTTTATATTCTGTTTAGTACTAGTTTTCTTGAAATACTTTAAATAGGTACTACTACAAAAGAAAGATTAAAATTATGAATAGGTATTTACAGGGTTAATGTTAATTCGATACAAGACTTTTTCGCTGGTATATACTATATCAGATTAGCCTTGAAAAATAGAAGGTTTTGTCTACAAGTGAGAATCTTTGTCACAACATATCAACTTGGCTCTGGAAATCATACCCAAAAACAAATAACGCACGATAACAATTTATAGCGTCAATTTAGTTTAAGCTTTGGCGTTATTAAGATCTCATGAGTTTAAGACGTTTAATTGCTGCAGCAGTTTGATTTTTTTTTAATAAAGCATGAATGAATCACCTGCCTTTAATAGACCCTATTGCTTTACGTGTAATAGACGACTGAATATTCAGCAAATAGTACCTTTAATTGGCGACGAACATTACTTGAAGAGACAAGTGGAAACGTTTGGGAGAGATACTCTTGGATTACCTGCAATCCATACAAGCAGCTAAATCTCGATAAATGCGGACCAATCACGCGTGTCCTTGTTTGAGAATTTCGTAGTTAGGTATAAAAATTTAAAATCTACGGTATCATAGGAAAAAACATAAACAGAATTAGATTAGATAAGTAAAACTAATGTAACCTAACAGAAAGAAAAATTTCATGGGACTGGAATCGAACCTGCCTCATTCCCGTGTCAGGCGACCAATTTACCACTAGACCAACTGTGATTTTCCATTTTGACGTTGAAACTGTTATTTACCATCTATTAGAACGCATCAATTCCCATAGCTCTAATTTACTTGCAGCTAATCTAATTCTATTACTACAATATAAATAACTAAAACTATAGGTACATTAAAGCTATTTCCGATTGGTCCGAACTTATCGAGATTTAGCCGTAAGCCAGTCCATGTAAATCCCGTTAACTTAAGAAGGATTTCTAATAAATGCAGGGTAGACATTTTTGCAGCACAAAATATTTATGCCTCAAAAAATGTTCGAGTCTGTGAGCATCATTTAGACGAGGACGGAATAATTTTGCGTCAATTAATCCCAGGGTTGCTCTTTATTAATCGGGACAGTTAAAATCAAAGGCAACTAAATATAAATTCTGTTGCAAGGATTGAGGGACTTAACGAATACCAGTAGATGGAGTTTCGAAGACGAAGATAGTTTTACGGGTGCAGAGCTTAAATTTATGGGTCGTATAAGCAAAGATAATTTTCTCGATATGTTTGATTTTTGCGAACCTATTCCACAGGAAAACGGTTTTCGATATGTTTCCAAACGGGACCCACTTATGTAATATGAAACAAGACATATCAGATGATTTTTTAAAAAAGTCATCTTTAGTTATAGTGAGCATGGCAGTTGACAAATTTCGCCCGTACCTAAAAATTCGTTTTATAGGAGAAAGTGTTGGAGTCAATTCCATAACAACATAATAAAGCAGAATTATATACAGAATCATGTTCCCGAATTCGCCAATAATTTATACAATCCTGATTCTAATCAAGAAAGGACTACAGCATACATCGATGGAACTAATGTATAGGTGAAAGAAAGCTCTTATTTTTCAAGTCCCTCGGCAAACCTGTAGTGTTCACAAAGGATACCACTTGTTGAAACCAATACTAGTTGTTGCACCTGATGGATTTGTTTTAACTGTCCTAGGTGCATATTTTAGTGATGGACGAAATAACGACGCGGCAACATTGCAAGACGAATTTAACCATGATGTTGAAGGACTCCGCAATTTTTTTCAAGAAGGCGATATTTTTATTGTGGACGGAGATTACAGGGACGCCACCCCACTATTAGGCGAACTAGGCACTGAGTACCGAATGCCAACCTCTATCAGACAAAATCAACTGCAACTTTCCGTAGAAGAGGCGAATATGTCGAGATTCGTTACCAAGACTAGATGGATAATAGAAGCGCGAAATAGACACTACAAGGGCAGTTTTGAGTTTTTCAACCACCGAATCTCGACTCATCACACAAAACATCATGTTCTTATGTGTGCTGGAATTATAAACAGATACTTTCCACACACAACCATGCAAGGCGCCAATGCTGGACTGGCACAAGAACTGCTTCACAGGGCGAATTTACCGAATCAGTTAAAAAACAGAGTTGAAGCCGAACTGTTACAACGATGTCGAGCACTATAATTCCGTTGCACGATAATCATATTCAAGAACTTCCATACTTAACCATGAAATATTTGAGTGATCTTACCGTCGGACATGCTGGAACATGTGCGCATATTGGTAATATTGTGTAGGTTATTGGGTTATGTATGTCACGCTGATAACGTACAGTACCCATCCACAATACTGTTGGAAAATATCTTGGATGCTATACATAGGCATGCCAATCAAATGGAGATCTATGGCGAATATTAAAAAATGTAAATATTAATCGATTCTCTTTAGAAATCATCGCAAAAGATATGAATAATTATTATTGTGATTGTCATATTCGGTTCCAATTTTATAACTTTTTATGATGTTAAGTAATGTTACATTTATTTAAAATAAACTCTTTATTACTATTTAATATTTACTTCTTAGCACTTGTAGAAAATGTATATTATGCAACAAGTGGGGAAAGGACTTTTTTCACTCGTGTGATTGCTTTTTTATCTTTCAGCCCTACAATCAACTAAAAAAATGAGCAAATTGCCACCCTGTTAAGTGTCGATAATGGTATGTTACAAATAATTCAAATGACACCATTATTTTACGTGGTGGTTACAGCTTACCTCATAATAAGTGGGCGAATGATTCATATAGTGCTACACTAGTGATCCTACTAGTAGACGCGCTGAAATAGTTCGTGATAGTTGTGCTTACTATAATTTAAAACAACTTAACAATATTCACATATCAACGGTTACTGCTTAGAATTAATCTTCTCAAATATCTCCAATCTACTAATTTCAAGTGCGACTGATATAATGATATCTCCAGAGTCCCATCATCCAGCGTTATATGCTTCTCTGATTCTCGATGATTCTATTCATTCTATTGGGTCATACCCATGGAAAGAAATATTAACAGGGACAGACATCAATTCTGCTACAAATATCTTCTACGAACTGATGTATGGCCTAATTGAAACGTATGTTCCTAAAATGAAGGTAAAAAATCTATATATCCAAAATGGTTCTCACAGGAACTTATGAATATTGTGCAAAAGAAGAAGGTGCATTCCAGTTACAGGAAACATAGAGGTGCAGAATGTTACAATCACTTTGGTGCTTTACGTTCCAAATGTAAAGCAATCGCGGAAGACTGTTATGCTAACCATATAAAATCACTGGAAGCCTCATTTAATAATAATAAATTTTGGAAACATATTAAAACTAATAGAAGTGAATTAGACGTTGCTAAGTTAATGAACTAAAACGGAAAATCGTTAGAAGATCCATGTGTTGTTACCAACTTCTTTGCAGAGTTCTTTTCCTCTGAATATTCTAATCAAGAATTGGTTATTCCTAATTATGCCACTGAGTTAACAGCGAAGGTACTATCGGTTTCTAAAGTGGAAATATTCCAATACTTAAGCAAACTGAATCATAATAGTCCATGTGGGCCGGATGGAATACCAAATACTCTCTTGAATCACTACAAGTTTACCCTATCATACCCTTTATACATCTTATTCAATATCTCTCTACCAACTTAAGTCTTTCCGGATTCTTGGAAACTAAATTATATAACTCGTCACTTCAAAACTGGCAATCGTGATGAACTATAGACCTATCATCAAAATCTGATCGATCCCAAAGGTTCTCGAATCTATTGTTACGGATAAACTTACTCGATTGTTCAACACCTACATAATGCCAGAACAGCATTGTTTTATAAGGGGTCGTTCCACTACTACTAACCTCTTGGTCTGGCAGCATTACATATTAGATGCCTTTGAGTGTGGTTGCCAAGTAGATTCCATCTATGCTAACCTTTCTAAGGCATTTGACTCTGTTAATTTTAAATTGCTAATAGTTAAATTAAGCGGATATAGTATTAGTGGAGTGCTCCTGAAGTGGTTAAGTGACAGTTTAAATGGTAGAATACAAATTGTATCGATTAAGAATTATAGATTAAACCCAATATTGGTTAGGTTGGGTGTTCCCCATGGTGCTCACCTGGCGCCACTTTTGTTCAATCTCTTTATAAATTAGATCACTAGCAATGTATCATTTTGTCGGATGTCACTTTTTGCGAATGACAGTGCTCAGTGACTGATGTAGGAACAAGGGTATGAGTTTAAATACAAGCAAATATCACACACTGCAGTTTTATTAAATTAAGTCGCCTATGCAGTTTAGCTACTCACTTAGTGGTAATCACGCAACTAATGTAAATTCCATAAATGATCTAGGTATCCTGTTTGATAAAGAACTAATGTTCTAATATCCAATAGAGCACTAAAAATGTTAGGATTCACCCAAACCCAACAAAGCCTTTAAAAACATATTTGCTTTTAAACCGGTTTACTGTGCTCTCGTTCGCTCAATCCTAGAACATGTCTCGGTGGTATGGTGTCCATATTATTCTAAATACATTTACCAACTAGAAAAAATTCAAAGTGAATTTCTAAGAATGATTGCATTTAAGATGGGAACGCCCCACCATGAGGTAGGCTACAACTGGATACTGACTTTACTAAATTTAAAATCACTAAATATACGTAGAAGAAACAATAATCTATTTATTCTTTACAATATCGTAAATGGTCATTACGATTCCAAAGGCCTACTCAAAAGAATTAAACCTCATATTCCGCAATTACAAACACGATCTAATGATTTGTTTTCAACTGGATTTCATAGGCAAAGATATTGTCTCCATGCATCTCTACCAAGACTCTGTAAAACTGCTAACGTCTTAGACATTGATTTGTTTAATGTTACACTGGCAGAACTAAAATTAAAAGTTAAAAACATGTATTTTAGAAAAATTTCAATAAATTTGCACTTCTTAATAATCTATAGATTACATTCTACCTTATTTTACAAAAATTGTCATTTACTCTTGTGAACTGTTGTAATATTGTTAGCACTAGCTTGTAAATGGTGTAATGCTCTCTCTTTTAAGTAATAGTTATGAAAACTTCAAGTTTATTAGAATTTGCAAATGGTGTATACCGTATACTTTAAAGAAATAAATATGTTTTAAAAATATGGAATAATAATACCAGACCTTTCGCTTTAAAAGTAATTTTTTGACAATTTGTTAGAGTCCAAATACTCATCCAGCCCGTACAGGCAATTGGTGTGGGCGGGGTTCTTCCTTAATGCTGCAAAGGGGCACTCGTCACGGCTCCAAAAGCGTCAAAATCGGGGAAAATAATAAAAAAAACGACACCTGTTAAATACATTTATAGCGGGGAAACGTCATGAATTAGATATTATGATGGTCTAACAGGAAAACATAATGTTCACTAAAAATAAAAGTCTCTCCTTCCTGAAAATTCTACTCCCAGAATATTTACGCAAACTTCAATAAAATCTAAAGCTTCCTATAAAACCCGCCAAATTGCGAAAGTAAAACTAAAACTCATTAAATATTTCAATAAACTTAGCGTCATTGGTTCAAATATCCATGCGAAAACAAACATCTGATCGGTCAACTACCGTCTTAATTCATAATTACGTTACTGCACTTTACTTAATAAATTTGATTTTCAATGAAATTGTATTTCTAAAAAAAGAAATCACTTTACTTCTGTTTTCAACCAGTCGTAACTATCACAATCAGTCCGCCATAAAATATGCTCAAATTCATAAAAAATAATCTAATGCATAAACTCATCAACATTTAAAAGTTACGTTATAATTCAATAATCCATGACATCTGTCGAACGTAATTACTTTACTTCAAATAAACACAAAAATAATGACGTTAATTCAATGACTCAGTCTCATAAAGAAACGAACACTTAAAATGTGCGTAAATGTTGTGCTGTGTAATAAATGGGTTTACATTTAAAAGAAAACACCATAAGTACGTTAACCTAAAGATATTTATTATAAACAATAAAAAAAACACCATCGAGATGTCAACATAATTGCTCCATAAATCAAAATAATTCTACCCAATTAAATCACCTAGTTTACTGAATAGGCGGTTATACTAGCTAGTTTCAACGTCGGCTTTTACTAAAATTCTACAAATATGATTATAACAAATAAATTGCGTTCTCCTTGTAACTCATTGGACGCGTAATTTCGATTCAATTCGTCTGTAGAACAAATATGAAAAAAAACACTCAAATGAATTTTGATTATGACACAGTCGAATACGCTTGTATTAAAATTTGCACGATAAGATACTAAGACGTTAATCTCAAAAGACAACGTATTCAACAGTTAGAACTTACACAAAAATAAAATACACACAAAAATTTATTAAAATTTGTCAATTACAGCAAAAAAAGTGTACAGAAATGTTTACCTTAACTCGGGACCAGCGCCTTTGTTTTACAGACACCTGATGGAAACCCCATAGGACGACCTCGGCGGCGGCCTCAGCAATAGGATCGAAGTTGTAACTGCGTTCGAAACTCAAAGTATAACTATCACTACTATCACTACTTCCAAATATATAAGCTTTCGTGCGTGTGGCAGAGCCCCAAACAAGAGCCTTTACGCTACGGCATCCTTATCAAGACTGCTTTCAACCTTCTTCAGTCGCAACCATCTTCTCTGTCGTCTTCCTTCCACCTTAATTAACTAATCATAAAAAGAATTACTTAAATTTTCAAAAACGCGCCAACACGATCGAAACTCGAAAGCCGTCGGAAAAACTGCATCACTAAATTATCTAGCAAGTGTTATCAATGTAACCGATGCCCTGTAAATTAAAATTTTCATAACTACGCTGGACCTTAACGCCTGGTACCTAAAAGCTAAACTCTTTGCTTGAAGACCAAACAATTTTATCGAAAAAAGGCGACAGTCTGACAGCTACAATTTAAATTCACAAAAGATCTACCATACAACCTAATAATTTTTATACTTAATATAATTTTCCATGTCGCAATCTCAAATCCATTTAACAAAATTCATCAAAATTCAAAATAACGAGAACATTTATTTACACAAAAACTGTTCTACCTCTCTTTCACTAAAATAAGAGTATTCACGTGCGAAAATGAAACGTAATTTCAACGACAATGCTTATTATGATTGACAAAATTTGCACAATACAAACTATTATTTACAAAGAAACTACTTAACTCTTAACCACATTAATAAAAAGGGTTTTACTATTGATACCAATAACGTAAATCACATTTTAATTTCAAACTCCCATCTAAACTTGATAAACAACCTAAAACTTTTTGTTGTTTTAAAAAAAAAAGGATTCTAAATGCGATTACTATTTGTAAAAATTTCGAATGCTTTCCAAATAAGTAAAGTAACAAAATAAAACGTTACAATCGAAAAGCTTCCCAAAAATGTATGCGTTATGAAGTTCAGTTGCATGAATTTATATTACATTTCAGATGTACGGTAGTAACAAATAATTTAAAATTTCGGCATTAACGGCAAATAATCGAGAAAATCACTGCTCTAGTTTTTAAGTTTTGGTTCACTCTATAAAATTATTTTCACACACTTAATATTGTGTAAATAATATGTTTATATTTTGGAAATGACATAGTATGTTTTAGAAAATATTTGTCATTTGAGATAGTTTTAGAGCGCACTCTATACAAGTGAAGTAAAAGTATGTACATTTTTAGGCTTAAAATAATCAAAGCATTAAATAATAAATAATCAATTTCGACCATATATCTACAAATTTTAAGGAAATATTTATTATAAACCAGTCTCTGCCGGTCTATTGCAGAAAGCACTAATTTTGGAGAACCCTGTAGATCACTACACGGGTACTCACTTTATTCTCATGAAAATATATGTTGTCAACGAAACAAAATTAATTTTTCCTCTGTTGCCATTTTCTATAAAGTTAATCCATTAAAATTGGTACGGGTCGTAGAATTCCCTATTCCAGTGACGTATCTTTAAACATGAATATCTCGAAAATCACTCATACCACCCCTCAGCATCCGCCCCTCATTTTTTAGCAAATATTATCACGAAGGATAGAGATCTAGCATACGAGGGTAAGATAAAAAATTCTTGGGCCTTACAATGAAAGACTGCGACTTTTAGCGAAAATATGATTTTATTTTTCTACGTAATCTCCCTTGACTTGAACACACTTGGTTCAGCGTTTCTCCAACATCAGCATTCCTTCCCGGAAGTGAGATTCTGGAAGGTTCTTCAAGGCAGGCCCCTTCTCGCGAATATTGGCATCCAGCTGGTCAAGAATGTTGGAGTAATATTTGCCCATAATTGTTCTGCCTTTTGCAAGGTAATCAATTAACAGGATCCCTTTCGCATCCCGAAAAACTCTGGTCTATACCTTTGCGGCGGATGCGATCGATTTCGCTTTCTTTGGCGCTGAACTACCGGCTTCCTCCCATTGCTTGGACTGCTGTTGCGTTTCTGACGTGTAGTGGTGGACCCATGTCTCATCCATGGTGACAAATTGCCGCACAAAATCGTTTGAATCTCTATTGAATCCAAAGGTTGATGTGAAAATCGTTTGTGTATTTGCTTTTGATCGGCATTCAGATAATGCAGCACCCATCTTGCGCAGAGCTTTCACATCCCTAATTCTTTGTCTAATACGTTTTGCACCCTTTCTTCTTCAGCTATCTCACTCACCTTTACTCGCCTATCGTGCAACACGGTATCATACACTTTTCAATGGTTATTGGTGTGGTTGCGGTGGGTCATCTTCGAGGGATGTGCGACCATATTTAAATTCACCCGCCCACTTTTTAACGGTTGACATGGAAGGGGCAGAGCCCCCGTAAACTTTTGTCAACTTTGGATGAATTTACTTAGGGGTTAATCCATCCAAGACGAAGAATTTTATGACCGCACGATATTCAAGTTTGTACATTTTAACGAAAAACGCGCATCTACTGCAAAAATTCGTGTAAACAAACTACTTGAGTGAACAAGTTGAAACTTGTCATACGAGCTAATGACACGTGCACCCAGGCAGGAAATATAAATTTTTCCTGATCGGGGTGCCATCTCTGTGTCATGCCAAACTATTCATCTTACCCTCGTATATCAAGCTTAACTCATTGCACCCATGCTAGTAATCGATATAATTAGTGCCTGGTCTTTTATCATTCAAATACTCATATACAATATACTGTTAATCTAAAAGTATATCACGGTTTGATTTTGTTTCAAAAAACAATAATATATCCAATGATCTGTGTAATGTGTTCAATTTTCAATTATTCAAATTTAATAGTGTGTATTTCGCAAATTATTGTTTGTCAAACTCAGTAAAATTAATAATTAATGATACAGTGGAATTAACGTACATTTTAAAACATTAATCGTTCACTTACTCACGTAATACAAATAGGTAAATTCTTTTGTGAATAAGCGACCCAAAATGCTCTCAATAAAGATTAACGTAATGTACGTTTTAAACGCTTTTAGATTTTAATGTATTCGAAAAAGCTGGACTCATTCACTAAAACTCCAAAAGGGTTTCTAATGAACACGTAAAACGCATAAAAATTCGTGAAAATGTTGGATCATTTTTTTCAGATTTTAATGGTATTCAATTTGTTCTTGCATGCATTTACAGCTATAATTTGAAGTTAAAATTTTAAATAATTTAACAAGGGATATGTAAACTCCGTATTTTCACACTGAATTTGCCTGCCTTTTAAGTATGTTCTAATAATTTTTTGTTAAGTGATGAAGTATTCGATGAAGTATACAGTGATACTTTTTAAATGTAATCTGCTGTGAAGCTTTGGAAGTAATTTTAAGTTTTAAAATTTTGAAAAGTTTAATTTTAACAAGTATTGTAATTATAAAAATACTCATGATGATATAAAACTTTTTGTAAAGATCGCATGGCTGTCTTGATGTTCAAATCGTAATTTACTTAAGGCGATTAATTCATAATTTCGTTCATTAAACAACTAGAAACTGGTTTCTTTTAAACATCAAGCAACAATAACAATGTTGTCTCAAACAATAACAAAACCGGCATCCCCGACGTTTGTCCGGTCGCCAAAATTTGGTAGCGACATTTTCGATGTAAATGTGATAAAAAAATTGATGTGTTAAATACCCAAATAATAGAAAATATTCACATATCGATTTATTCGTTCGCGAAAATTTTGCACGGGTAGCGTAATTATACTGTTTTTATCTTAAAGCTAAAAACATTTACAATTCTTGTTGATTTAAAGAAAACAGTAGTAAATAAAGAATATGAAATTTCCAATCGAAACAGTGTAATATTTATCTTTAGTGTTCTATAGGTATAATTATTTATATTTTTGTTTTATGGGAATAAGTATTTTAGTGAGTAATATGACATTTTTTATGTCATTTTAGATTATACGTTAAAAATTAAGTCAACTTTATTCCACGTTCCCTGTACCTATCGCTTACCAATTTTGAGGAAATTGTGATTTTAAGAAAAATATTCAATTTAAACAAGAACTAAAAACACGGAAACCTCTTACTTTGAGCAAAGAACGTAATACATATTACGTTCTTTGCTTTGAGTAACACAAATTAATATCGATTTATTCTGACCTTGCACTGTGTAGGATTTCGATATTTAGTACAGGGTGTTTAGAAAAAGGATTCCTATTTTATATTTTTCAAACATCAAAAACCCACTTAACATAAATGGACCACCCTGTATAATTTTTATTTGTGTGAAATAACTTTTCATTTTCTATCAAAAACTAGGAGTAAAGCATATGTCTAAAATTAACGATTAAAAAGTTATTAAGGTTTTTCTTTAAAATTTTTATGGAAATTTTTTTTGTTTACATTCTAGTAGGTAATGATTTTAAAAGTAAAATATTGTTTGATTAATCTAGTTGGCGGCTGTCAACCTTAGTGTTCGATCAAATATTGTCAAAATTCTTACTTTATTTTCAATAGTGCTATCATCCTTTAACATTTATCCTTGGTGAATATTTTATAAATTGTTGTTAGCGTCAAGGGTATACGCACATCCAGAAAATAGAGCTTTTGAAGAATTGCTACAAACTTTTTATGAAACTGGTAGTGTATCCTACAAGAAACAGACTAAAGCAAAGTATGTTGTGAATAGTAAATTGTTTTAGGGTCAGTGGTTGATAATGCAAATGTAAGTTCAAGAGAAATTCCTAAACAAACTGAAATTAGTCAAGCAAGCGTTTGGAGAACTTTGAAAAAACATAACATGACATCCTTATCACATACAGCTTCATCAGAATTTATCTGCCAGAGACTTTCAACGGAGGTTGGATTTCTGTGTATGGAGTCTTGAGAAAGTTAGGAAAGAAGATGACTTCTTTAAATTTGTTTTATTTACCGACGAATCAAATTTCCACAACAACGGCTTGGTAAACCGACATAACTTTCATTACTATGATACTCAACACCGTCACCTGTATCGCACTGTTGACCGCCAAAATCTGTGGAGCCTCAATGTATTTGGGGGGATTCTAGGAGACCATGTGATTGGTCCATATTTTTTTAATGGTAACTTGAGCGGCGTAAAATTTTTACGGCTTTTAAAACAACAATTTTCGAATCTTCTAGATGAAGTGTCTTTAGATACTAGAAACTAAATGTGGTCACAGCTAGATGGTGACCCTCCACATTTTAGTCGGAATGTAAGAAATTATTTGGATAGACAATTCCAAAATAGATGGATTGGAAGGGGAGGTCCACATGAATTTCCACTTAGATCTCCTGAATTAACCAGCATGGATTTTTTTTTTGGGGTTACACTAAAAATTTAGTTTATAACACTACACCCACCACTGCTGATGACATGAAGATTAGATTAAAGGATGCTTTTGCCACTGTAACACCAGATATCGTGAGAAACGTTAGGAGATCTTTTGAAAAACGAGAGCGGTTATGCACAGAAGAAAATCGTCATCATATTGAGCATTTATTGTAGTATCTTTTGTTTTTTTTTTCATAAACGTTTACGTCTTGGTTTTAGTTTTGTTTTTAATTCACAAATGTACCTTACTAACCGGGCATACCTCGTATTACAGATGATATATCTGGGATACTATACACTTTCCCATTTCAATAACACGGTGGTAAAATAAAGCAGAAGAATCACAACAGAAGCAGCTTTAGCAGCCAATACAAATTTTTTATTAATTTTAATTGTTTTTTTTAACATTTGATTTCCTCCCTTTCTATTGAGTCTCTGACTACCAAGTCTTTTTTCCTCACCGGTGTGAGGCTGCAACTCGGTGGGGACCCACCATGTGCAAACAAATGTTTCTCACGTTTCCGTTTCCAACCCCGGACTAACACAAATCGTGGCGGTAAAGCACGTTCGCCACAGAATTCCTGTCGACACCGATGCCGTTCGACCATCTACGCCAACATACACAATGTCCCACACTGTCCCTTCACCACCACCTTCCTCAATCATACGCTCACACTACAACGCCTCACCCATCTCAACCACCTCTACGCATTCGTACATTTCTACACGCTCGAGCACCTCTACAAAACACATCACAGAAATTCACAACACTCACAACCAGCCCAAACCCGCCCTTTTACATACACCCGCACAGCCACCTACTCGTTTCCAATCATCGAGGTATTGCATCCACAATACCCTGAAAGCCATTAACATCCAGAAATCCTTATTAAATTTTCTCAAATTCGTCCAACTCCCGTGGACGAACATTCGACTACCATAAAACCTGCCTCCTCGAAACCTCGTTTTCCGAATGGTACGCAGCTTAGGTTGCGTCATCACTTCGGCGATCCTACCGTTACACTCCCTCAGCTCCCCGGTCCTCGTCTCTCCATCTCTACTCCTAGACTTCCCTCATTTTCCTGAGCGATTAGTGACGTAGACAAGAACATCCTAGATGATGCAGTTTTGCCATCTGTGGCAACTTATATTCTAACATCCCTTATCCGTTTCATCATCCCATCCAAAACCACCCACAATGTCTTCCTCGCACAGGGAGTCACCATGTTCGGAGGACACAACTTCTCTAATCCCACCACCCCTCCCAAAGTATCGCCCTACCCGCACGCAGGTACGCGACACCTCTAAGGAGTACCCTAGTCCGCTAACCCAAAGCGTAATAACTGGGGGGAACTCACCCAACCTACATCTTTCAGCGCCAGAAGCGAAAACACCCGGTTCCCCGTAGATCGGGAGGTCCTGTATTCCGAAAAGTCAGACGCTGAAGACACAGCACACTTGAAATCAAGACCAAACACTCAACTACTCACCATTAAACACTTCCTACAAATAGGATCAATCATATCCTCGACGCGCCTTCCCGCTCTCATGCATGCTAGACACATGGGCGATGGTTACCGTATTCCGAGAAACCAGTCCTTAAATCCTTCCAAGATGGATATCGTAGCAAGGGACAATTAACGCCAGGGGCGTTAGTCGGAAACACTCCCTATTTAAAAACGTACCACATGAACACACCGTGCACATCCTCCCTTATCACTGAAACAAAACTAACATACAGATACACACTTAACTTTAATACTTATCATTCCTACCTACAAAACAGCCCCCTTGTAACCGCCCTTATTATCAGAAATTGCTTCCCGTCTACCCGCTTTCAACTTCCTCCACACCTACATCAACTCGAATGTGTTGCAGTGACGGTGTACTTTCCCAGTCTCATTGTTTTATTCTCTTACTACGACCCGATTGCCCGCAATACCCTCTACGATGACCTTCTAATTAACGCTTCCAGCCTTTCCAACGCAGTAATCCTAGGTGATGTCCACTACGGAAGCGATCAAAACCTCAGTCTTATTGAAAAACGTCGTCATTTCCCTCAAACAGGATCAAAGAAAGGACGAATCTATCGCCAATTCTTGCGATCCAGGGATACGGATTTCGAGACCGAATACAATCGACTCAACGTCTTAATCAAACGAGAAATAAACAAATATACAGAAGACTCCTGCACCAAAGTTACCTCTAAGTTAGATTACCGAAATGGAAAATTTTCTGGCAACAGCTCAATAGAATGACCCGAAGAAAAATAACCCCCAAATCCCATGTCACAAACCCACAGAGCAGTATAATCTCCACCGATCAAGCAAAGAGTGACTTCTTTGGCCTTTACTTTCAATCAATTTTCTAAGTCGCGGAAGATCCTCAATTCGACAAGCAGTTCAAAGAACTCCTAGAGAATTGGCTTGAAGAATTTCATAACCTTAAACTTCCCGAAATTCATTTGGACAAATGGAGTCCCTTTTATGCACCCATCGACACGACCAGGTCAAATCAATTCTGTCCCGGTCAAGACGGCCTTAACCGGAAAATATTTCGACACCTGCCCGACTGAACCCTTATATTACTCACCGAGATCTACAACAAATTTTTAACACTATCCCACTTCCCGACGCACAGGAAATCGGCTTCTACCGTCATGGTAACTAAACCGCACTCCGACCTTACCACACCCTCCTCCTACAGACCTCCTCTTAAGCTGCCTCGAAAAATGCTTTGGGCAGATTCTGACCAGACGACTTGGAAACCACATTGAATTCAACTAACTCCTTCCTAACAGCCAATTCGGCTTCCGTCCCAAGCGAACGTGTTACGATCTCTTGCTGAAGCTGTTTACAGAGACCATCTGAGCATTCAATCATAAGTAATGCAACCTGGCTGTGTTTCTGGATATTAAATAAGCAACTGACAGGGTCTGGTTCGCAGATCTCCTTGACAGGATCCGTAACGTGAACATCCCTTATCACTTCTCCAACCTTCTATTCTCGTACCTGAGTAATCGGTCATTTCGAGTTAAAGTAAGCAACACCTTCTCCCATCCATACCAACCCACAGCAAGGGTCTGCTCTGGTCACAATCCTTTACACTATCGCTATCGACATTTCCAGTGTAACACCAACCTGCAGTAGCGGTTGTGCAGTTTGCGTATCATACTGCCTTCTTAGCAGTGCATCAGAACAGCGGAATTGCATTCCACCTTATATCCAAAACCCTCCGGAACTTTTCTTAACTACGATAAAGACAAATTTCCCAACCTGGCCGGCAGCAAAGTCTCCTTAACCCTTAAAAACGAAAGACTCACACTCCAACAAGAAGTCACTCACCTAGCAATCCTATTCACCAAAACATCTTATCAAATATCCTATCCTAGTAAATAATTCCTATCAAACCTTATTTTATAGTTATTTCCACTGTATTATCATTATTCATAAATATTATCAGTTGTCCATTCCTGTTTCCACTCTGCTATAAGTACCCGACCACCTTGCATGTAACTTCACTTATTTGCACCTTCCAACTTTTCACTTTAGACTTTTACTTTTATACCAGACTTACACCCTTACTTATACAAATATTTGAATTACATGTCCTGCCAGAACACACCAGTATCCCTAATTAAATATTCAAAACCTGCCACCCCTTTACACACCACTTATCTTCCTACCCCTTAATACATTATTATTAAAACCACCCTTTTTGGAGTCACACTTGTGTAAAACCCTCTTGGCAGCTATTAGCACAGAGTCCGGTGCATAAACGTGCCTAGGGTACGTGGTAATTAGTTTGCCGGAGGTTACGCCCCATATAGATAAATAGTGCGACGCCCCAGAACACCCCTACACTTTGATATAGTCACCCTCACAAGAAGGAAAGGTATTATAATTCAAACCAACTTCTTGGCTGTAATTTGCACCTAGACGGGTTTTTTAATTATTCCCAAACGACGTAGGTATTTCGACGGAAGTCCTACTCCGACCATCTAACTACTTCTACTTAAACCAGCCCCTTGAAACCAAAATCACCGCTTTAACCGTTGCCGGTAGTTAGGCTCCGAATTCGATATCCCTGTCCTTGATTATAGTCCAGAAAAGTCGGTTAATGCACCTAATAATCATTTGAACCTTCGTGCCCTCTGATTTCTTAATTACATCCTCTCAATCCAACACTACCCGATTATAATTGTAGTTAAACCCGATATTCCCTTCCCTCTGCATATATCCTACGATACCAGTCTAGAACACTCACATTCCCTAAGACACATATAAGGGATGTACACATCATTTTCATACACCTACAATTACTATCTACATAATCAAATACACCGGTTCAGAAACAACAATTACAAAATCACATGGTCATTATCCTAATGGGAATTTCCTACCTAATTAGAAGAGTATCAAATTCACTCACCTGTTGCCACCTCCTGTATAAATTCCAGATCACATCACCAATATACCGGTACACCACATAATACCTGTTGTTTTAATTAACGGTTTTTTTTAAATGATTTTCAAGTGTATATGAAAAATATCTATGTAATAACCTAATTTACAGTTTCACTCATAGAGGGCGACACGAGCACGGTGAAATAAGCCGACCAGCGGCGTCCCTAGCAACTGTGAAAACGAGGCAAATCAGAATTACTTTTGTTTTATTTGTTATTTTGTTATTTAACCAGAATATTTTAAGTTTGTTTAGTTTGATCCATAGACTTGTTTAGATTTTATAACCATTCATATAATAGAAGTGCATATAACCGGTCCAGTTTATATTAGTTATGACGTCGTTTAAACCCTGGCCCGGAGGGGCACAGAAACAATCGACCAGAAATTTGGTTTGTAGATCAGGTACACTACAACATCACTAAGCGAAATTGACCAGGGTTGAAGAGGAGAAGGATTTCTGAACAGTCCACTAAAAGAATTAGGGTAAGCTACTAAGAAGTCAAAACTAACATAAGCATGAGCAAACTTACAAAGAAAATGCTTTTTAGTAATGCACACTATGATTCAAATTTGTTATTTAAATAAAATGTTTTTTCTAAAAAAGTTTTTGCACTTTCTTTTAACACGAAAAATGAAAGTATTAATACACAATCAGTCCTACAGTCTACATTTTTATTATTTTGTTTGTTTAGAAGAAAATATAAAATCTTATGTCGTTTATTTGAGATATAAATAAATACTTTTTATTTTAAATCGTGTAAAAGAAACGCACAAATAAAGTCAATTTATTATAACTAACAGATTGCCATCATCGTCGCAAGTAGTTGAGCTTGGCCTTTTGTTACTTTTTCTTTGAAGTGTATTTGAGAATAGTAAAGTGGTAGTTACTTTGATCACTTTTTGTTAAACAACGGATGTTCTAACGTAGAGTCTTTATCAAAGCAAAATTACCAGGGATAATTAAAATAGGAGAAACTAATTTTATATGTTACCGCAATACTTTTATTTTATTTTTTATAAAGGACTCTAAAAAACTAAGTTAAGAATATTTTAAATTAATTACCTTAACAAATTTTTTAATCAAAAATTATATTAATTTTATTAAATACATAAAGAAAAAGTTTACCTCGACTAGGATTTGAACCTACCACATGTACTTTGCTAGAGCAGTAGTAAAGTAATAGTAATTTTAATTACATATTTCCTTTTGAACTTTTCGTTCATAACATAAACTTATAATAAATTTTTTAATCGTTTATCTTGATTTATATCCAGCAAGGATCAGAAGCGATCCTGAAACAACAAACAAACGACTTTTCGAGAACTAGTCACTTCACTACGCCTCAAGTGTCACAAAATCCTGAGCGTTATCTTAATAACAAAAGTTGATGTTTGGTAGGTAATAAGTTTTAAGGTATTTCCTCGACACTGGAAACCGGAAACAATTTTAATTATTGTAAAAAAGTATAATTCATTTTTATATCTTAGTACTTAAGTTTTAAGTATTGTTCAACTGATGGCAAATATAACTTTTTCTGTAAACACTAATTTGTAATATGCTGGTAGTAGTGTATCTAAGATAGTTTTAATTACTACAAGGTAGTATAATAACAAAGTTAGAAGTTGTAGTTCCACTCTAGGATGTTATTACCTAGCCAAAGCTCTCTCATGTGAAGCGACGTACAATTTTACACCTTAATTAAATAAACTGTTTCTAAATTAATTGTTTTGAAAGAAAGTCTTGTTTTACAGGTGTTTAGAATACAACAAAAAGTTATCGACCGCTATCAATTTAAATTTATAGTTTAGCTAACCTAATTTTTAAACAGACCGTTAAACATTTTCTAATCACGTTGCAAGTGATTAAAACTGAAAATAGATCATTACAAAGCTTTAACACGTTGACTCCGGCATCGGTCGCCGGAGGGCGATCGCTAACTTTCTTGTGGTGAGGAGGCATATTTTACATAGTTCCGTTCTACACAAGAAACATTTATACTTTGCAATAGTTATAATTTGTTTTAATTTTCAATTTCTGAGCCATATCGTTCCCGAAACCAACGCGGGTTTTATATGATTTTAGTACAACCCTTAGTAAGAGAAAACTATAGTAAATATTTAATCGAAATTTATAAGCAGTGAATAAATAGTATTTAAGTAATCTTTCGTATCTGTCTCTGGAGGATTTCTTTCAATTGGCCAAAACTCGCGTTTTGCTTGCAATGAATTTGAAAAATATTACCATTTTATCGTAAAGTATAAGTACAGCGTTCTTCATAATACCGTGAAACATTTTAAAATTTAATTATAAACAAACTATACAACGGATCATTTATAATTGTTATGACAAAAGAACCAGAAACTTTCCTAGTTTTTTTGATTCATTACAATGAATCAATGATGTGTCCACCCTGCCTGATACGGGAGACATCTAACAAATAATCAAATTCATTCCACACACGTGTCAGCTTGTCACGATCAATTAGTGATACCATCGCGAAGTACCTGAAGATTAGCGGGGAGTAGGGGCACAAAAACTTTGTTCTTTAAATATCCCCACAAGAAAAAACCACAAGGTGTTAGATCTGATGCTCCCTAAATGTCTCATACCATTTTCTTATGCTGTGTGTCGTTGTACAGTCACAACGGAGGATGTTCAAGCATATTCTAAAACGCAAACAGATTTTTCACGTCTATTTAACGCCATATTGACAGTTTGTTACTTGTTATAGCTACCGTTTCTAAGGAACTATATAATTAATGTTAATCCTAGCGGCCAAACGGGGCAACAAAGCGATGCTGTTTTGTTAACAAAAACTATAACTAGAATTATAATGATCCGATATGTAGTTTGTTTATAATTAAATTTTAACTGTTTCATTAAATTATGAAAGACGCTGTATACGATTGCTTAAGAAACAATTGAAAACAATGAAGTCTTCTACCTGGAAATTTATCTGCATATCTACGTGCTGCTGCCCGAACGTTGCATTGCATTTCGCCGTACACTAAACGCATATCGGCATGTTCTTCGTTACTAAACGAAACTATTCTAACAATATTCAGCTTTTTATATTTACGGTAATGTAACTAAACAATAAAAAATCTTTCACTAAACTTATTTGACACTTTAACCTCAACTAGTATCTGTAATACTAGTTATTTTGACGTTCACGCAATTGTTATTTTGTTTATTTCCCATAGCCATCTTTCATAATTGTAAATGAATTCGTTAGTTAATTTTATAAAAGTATGATTAAGACATGAAAAGTTCAAATCAATTTATTTCGAAAACGGTGAGTCGTAGCGACTTCAGACAAGAGTATCTATGAAAAAATCGAATTTTTTTAAATTTTATGTTAAAATTGCGAAATTTTGAAAAACAAAAAGCTTATGAATAACAATGTCCCCACCCAAACGAGCCACTTTCTGTTCACGCCATACGATTGGGCATATTCCACTAAATAAATGTACAGAACGCTATCATTTAAAGAGAAACCATTTTGAAGATATTTGAATTAAACCGATGTTAGGGCGCCATCTTCCAAGAGCTCCAGCTCTCTTAGGAAGTATTTTTGTATTAAGGTAATTTACGTTAAATCGACATAAAATCAGCTCTAGAACCCGCGGTTCTCTTTTGTAAAAAGAGATTATAGATACCCTGTATATATATATATATATATATATATATATATATATATATATATATATATATATATATATATATATATATTACAGGTTAAATTAAATGTATTGGTTAGCGTTTACAAATTATTATTTATTCTAAATTATACAATTTTGCTACATGAGGATAGTCTTCTTATAGTAATAATAAATTTATAAAAAATATATTATGCGCCGTACTAGCTCAAAATCTCTTTTGGGGATAGGGTTCAATTGTATAAACATTGATCGTTGGCAAAATAAATTAAATCTGGGAATATTCATGTAAATGATCAAATTGTATTTTATAATAAACAGTTACAATGTGAAACCAACTTTGTTGAAATACGCATGCGTTGTTAATACTGAAATAAATGTAGCCTGTCAAAAATTACTGCAATCGATCTAAATTATTGAGCACAAATTTAATTTTGTTTGAGGTAAACTTATTAATTTTAATATAACACTGAATCATTTACTTTTCAGATATTGACACGTGTATACGTACAAACATTTATACATTATTTAAAAAAAATAAATACAGGGCAACAAAAAAAATAAACAATGCAATAGGGTTATGATAGAGAAATACACTCACATGTGTTGCTGCAAATTCCAAATAATGTTCATGTCGGGTTGGTTCATATTAAACATTGGACGTAGATTTCCTTCCATAAATCGGTGATACTGCATTGCTGTCCCAAATATGCTGCTTAACATTCCATAATTTCATCCAAATCAAATATCTGTTGACTGTTCTTCATGTTGGAAATACAATGTACTTACAATGCTCAAATACTTATAGGCAAGCACTCTATTTTATTTGTGTGTTTTAAAATGTTGTATTATTTATTTAATAATTTCTCGGGTTTAAATTTGTATTTTTATTTCATGTAGATTTTTGTATTCATTTGCACCTTTATTTTAGATTCCGTTATGAAGTGAAAATGTATTTTATGATCTTAATCACTATCAACAAAATAAACATCGAATCCAAAATAATTGAAGAAATTTATTAACATACAATAAAATTCACCCGATGTTTACACACGATCTTGAAAAACGAAACAATTACAATTTTATCGACGATTGTGATCGGTAACCTTAATTTTAACTTTAGTTATAGGTTAAAACAATTGTTTCTGATCTCTCAACTCTACGTCGATCGCGTTTTAGATCCGATCATGTTTACGAGAATTGCTACTTACATGTTAACACAAATAACACTAACACTATGACTTGTTAGTCACAAAAATTTCAAAAAGCAAGAGTGGTAAGAGAGTGAGAAATCAGGAGCAATTCCTTTTATACATTTCTCCTAGATACCAAATTTTAAATTTTTTTCTGCATTACACACAAAAGATTCTAGCTTCTGATTGGTCTAAACAAAATTGTAAACTTAACTAAAACATAAATTATGCTATATCTTCTTTAATACAATTTGGATTTGATTTTTAATTACAGATTTGGAATCAGGGCAAAATTCAGCATAAAAAGACACCTCACAAGCCCTATTTTGCTGCGATAATTTTCGTTTTGACAACTTATAATCTAAATTTACTAATATCAAAAAAAAGCGTACATCCTACAACTAAACTAATTACATATTCAAATTACACATAAAAAACTGTATCAGAATACACTTATTTCAACCCATTTTATTTAAATTTTACAAAATTTCCACCTTCACATCTACCATGTAGGTAGTTTTTAATAGACAAGAAGAAAATCTCCGTTTAAATAGGTTTTGGCATCTTATAATTAAAAAGAGCATAATGATACGCCTTGATTTTAATTTGTTTTCAACTTTTGGTATGTCTAGGTTTTTGCTGTGTTTTTCCTAGACCTTGAAGCAAATGCTTTATCAATTATATGTTAAATTTCCACAGCACTATAATTTAACATAAGTAGTTGAAATTAAATTGAAATTAAAAATTACAAAGAACGTTCTGCATTGTGCTTTTCATTGTTAATAACACTTCCAATTATTGATAAAGATATCTCTTTGTTAGATTTAACTGGGTTATTTTTGATGTAATGTTTGGATTTGTGAATGCTTCTATCATTTTAAAATTGAAGTTTTTCACAACTTTACACTTACATCATAACTGGATTAAATTTTGTTAAATGTGTTTTTTGGCTGGCAAATTTCATTGTTAGCTTTCGCCGTAGAGAGTGTTCTGGTTTGTCATCTTTGAGGCAGTTTAACAATATTTAATATTAATGACCTAGTTATTCTTTACTACAATTTTATAGTTGGCTTATACGTTTCTCAAACTGTTATATTAATAGCAGGCTTATGTTTATGTTTGAATTTTTCAAATTTGACAAAATTGTTTACTACATCTTTAACAATTTTAACTAACATTACTACTGACGAAGATAACTGTAAGTGTTATCGAAACGTTTAGATTGTATAATTTAAAGTACACCATTAAAAATCCCAAAAAGATAAGTATTTTATTATGAGTGTTAATGGTGAAAGTTTACATTTTCATATTTCAGTCCTTTATGGGAGGAAACTTATCGTTTTATCAGACAATTTGAAAAATTAAGGAAACGTAAAGCACAATTATTATCGTCACTCACTTTTTATTACGATGCCGAGACCAAAAGATTATCCCAAAGTTTATCTATATTAAAAGAAATTTTAATAACAAGCAAGCGAATAATATTTACAGAAGAACTGAAAATGCTCTTCTACGTAATCAAATACATATTACTAGGAAGTTACTGGATAACACCGATAAAAATCTTTTATATTTACATTTAGAAATTTCATCTATTTTGAATAAAGAAGATTGGGATAAAATTGATTCTATAACGTTTAAATCTATGGAAATAAATTTTGACATCTCATGTCAACGTCAAAAGAAAAATTTAATAAATTATACAAACAACAAAATAATAGACCATCTATTGATTGTAGAAAAACAGTTATAAACCTTTCTGATAATGTTGTTTCAGATTATGCTATTGAAGCGCTTTCTAAAGGAGGAAATTTTGCGATAACACCAAGAGTAATACCTTTTGAAGATATAATTTCCAACATCGAAAACTCCATTAGATTATTACCTTTTGATGCTGCTAATGAAGTTAGATATAACACCGTTAACATATTACGTAAAACAAAACCCCCCAAAGAGCAACTTATCCTTTCGTCAACGACATGCTTTACTTGATCTTAAACGCAATGAAAATATTATAATATTAGAATCAGATAAAGGTAATGCAACTGTTATATTAAATATGAACGATTATAACACTAAGATAGAACAATTGTTGGGACCAGAAACTTATCATGAAATACCGAAAGATCCAACAAAAAAAGTTTCTTTTAAAAACTAAAGAGTTGATTAAATTATCATCTATTCCTGAAGAAATAAAGAAGAAACTATCTAACTCTGAAGCTATTTCACCAAAACTATATGGTTTACCAAAATTCATAAACCTAATATTCCTTTAAGGCCTATTGTTAGTGCAATTGGTTCTCCTACATATCACCTTGCAAAACATCTTACATTGTTATTACAACCTCATATAGGAAAAACACCCCATTACATTAAAAATTCTGCCGACTTTGTTGAAAAAATGCATAGTTTCAAAATTGAAGAGGGTGATATAATGGTCAGTTTTGATGTTATTTCACTTTTACAAAAGTACCTCTAAAAGAAACTATTGAATACATAGATCATCTTTTTCCAAAGGACATAACCATTCTTTTCAGCACTGTCTTACTACAACTTATTTTCAGTGGAATAATAAATTTTATGAACAGATTGAAGGTGTAGCAATGGGTAGTCCCTTAGTCCTGTTATAGCTAATTTTTATATGGAAAAATTTGAAACATTAACGTTACAAAATACACCTAAAAACCTTCAGTTTGGTATAGATATGTAGATGACACATTTGTTATTTGGAGACATGGAGAAGAAGCACTGCATGAGTTTTTGGTTTTATAAATGGTATACATCCTAGTATTCAGTTTACCATGGAAAAAGAAACTAATGGAAGTTTACCATTTCTTGACATATTAATATCTAAAAATAATAATTCACTATCTTTTAAGGTTTACAGAAAGCCGACACACACTGATAGATACCTTCATAAATTATCCAACCACCATCCACGTCAAAAATTAGTGTAATTAAATCTTTAGTAGATCGAGCAAAACGAATTTGTGACCCTGAATTTTTGAATGATGAATATAAATATTTAAGAAAATCCTTACAAGATAATGGATATTCACTTACAGATATTAATAATGTTATTACACCTTCTAGGCGTAACCTTAAAGAAAAACCAGTTCTTAATGTTGGTACTGCTTTTCTTCCTTTTATAGCTAATGTTACAAATAGAATTGAAAAATCCTAATCAAACATGGCATTAGGACTATTTTTAAACCTACAAGAAAAATTAAAGAACATTTAAGATCACCTAAAGATGTGTCAAACCCTTTATCATCTTCCGGAGTGTATAAGTTATCTTGTTCATGTGGAAAAGTATACATCGGGACCACAAAACGTAGCTTTGATACAAGACGCAAAGAACATATGAGATTTTGTAGATTGGGTCAACCAGAGAGGTCTGCTGTGGCTGACCATGCCCTGAATAATTTAAATCATGACATTCAATTTGACAATATGAAAATATTGTCAAGACAAACCCATTATTATGTTCGTTTGCAACGTGAAGCTATTGAAATATATAAACACCGAATAATTTTAATAGACAAGAAGAAAATCTCCGTTTAAATAGGTTTTGGCATCTTATAATTAAAAAGAGCATAATGATACGCCTTGATTTTAATTTGTTTTCAACTTTTGGTATGTCTAGGTTTTTGCTGTGTTTTTCCTAGACCTTGAAGCAAATGCTTTATCAATTATATGTTAAATTTCCACAGCACTATAATTTAACATAAGTAGTTGAAATTAAATTGAAATTAAAAATTACAAAGAACGTTCTGCATTGTGCTTTTCATTGTTAATAACACTTCCAATTATTGATAAAGATATCTCTTTGTTAGATTTAACTGGGTTATTTTTTGATGTAATGTTTGGATTTGTGAATGCTTCTATCATTTTAAAATTGAAGTTTTTCACAACTTTACACTTACATCATAACTGGATTAAATTTTGTTAAATGTGTTTTTTGGCTGGCAAATTTCATTGTTAGCTTTCGCCGTAGAGAGTGTTCTGGTTTGTCATCTTTGAGGCAGTTTAACAATATTTAATATTAATGACCTAGTTATTCTTTACTACAATTTTATAGTTGGCTTATACGTTTCTCAAACTGTTATATTAATAGCAGGCTTATGTTTATGTTTGAATTTTTCAAATTTGACAAAATTGTTTACTACATCTTTAACAATTTTTAACTAACATTACTACTGACGAAGATAACTGTAAGTGTTATCGAAACGTTTAGATTGTATAATTTAAAGTACACCATTAAAAATCCCAAAAAGATAAGTATTTTATCATGTAGGTAGTTAACCTAACTTTTCTAATTTTATGTTTATGTCACATATTTATAGTTAAATTCCTTGTTGAAATGAGGGAAACTAATACTTAACCTAACTTAATATAAATTTACTTTTAATTTGTGTAATAACTGTTTATAACACTTGAAATGTTCATAAAATGTGTTCTTACATCTGTCTCTAACACCAATACTGTTCACTTGTACTCCATAGTTTTAATTTTGGCATTTCACATTTTCACATTGTTTAACTATTTTGGCAATTTTTGTATAGAATTTGCAATTTTATATTAAATATCACTCTGCACAATTGTTGTTCATGTACTTAATTATGTTTTTAAGTCACTATCACTTCTTATGCATGTTTTATATATTTTGTCTTTGAATTACAAATATATTATGTTCGTACCATACCCTTTCTTTCATATTTCAAATAGTTTATGCATTGTACCTAATACTATACATTCTACATATTCTAATTATCATACTCCATGTGATGAATATCTGATATGTGTTCAAAATATTAAAATTCATTGAATAAAATGCGAAATTACATAAATATGGTACACGAAACTAATCATACCCATTAATATTAATCATGTTGACCTTTCTCACATGCTACCGATATAGTTCAATGCTTTTATGAAAACAACAACCAGTGCAAACCCCACAAAGCCTGTTTTGTCACATCAAAACCATAATTTTGCACTCGTAACTATTTTCTCATTGAAAACGAACTGTATACTTCCACAAATTTATCTAACTATAGAGAAATTCAAACTCAATAAACTCTAGCCCCTTTTATTATACCTACTTCTAATCATCTCAATATATGATATATATATATATATATATATATATATATATATATATATATATATATATATATATATATGTATATAATATAAAATTGCCTATATTTCAATTTCGGGTGAAATTATCTTCAGGGCAAATTTTTTATCTATGTTGAAAGTTATTTGAAAGATAGTAAAATAACAAATTTGATAACACAATGCAACTTAAAATTTCTCTAAAATAAAATTATAACTATTAGGTACCTCTTCTGAATCTTTATATTATTGCAAACATCATTAATATTAATTTTAATATGTAACATTTCCAATAAAAGCCTGTTTTTGTTATTGTTTTCCACATCTAAAATTATAGTCTCGTTATATTTAAAGTTATGCTTAGAATTTAGAATGTGTAGTGCTAAAGCAGTACTTTTTGGTTTGACTCACACATCTGATTTATGCTGCCTTGTTCGATTTCTTAATGTTTGTATTGAAGTCCCAATGTAAGAAAAAGAAACAATTCATACAATGAATTTGATAAATTTTATTTGCAGTTAATTCTTTTTAATTTTGATAACAAATCTATGTCTTTATTCTGTGGTATAAAAGCTGGTTTTAAATTAAATTTCGAAAGAGATTTCAATACTAAAGAATTTTTGTATAAAGAATTTTGTTATCCTTAATTGGATTAAGTTTAGAATTAATGTAAAAATAAATGACTTTTTGTTTAAATTTAAATTAAAGATTTGGGATAATTATTTTTAATAAATTCCGAAATAACTTTCTGTATGTTAGTCGGTCTAAATTGTTGGGTCTGAAATATTTAAACATTTGCATACAATATTTACAATAATATTACAGTTCTTGTTATACGGATGATTTGAATGGAAATTTAAATAGCGCCAGCTATGTGTACTTTTTTAGAACCAATCGAAGGGCATTGAATTATTATTGGTTTTAATAATTTTTGTATCTAAAAACTAAATTGCCTTATTATTTTCAATTTCAGCAGTAATGTTTATCCTTGGGTGAAAATTGTTGAATGTGTTTACAAGTTCTTATAATTTTGATTCTCTGGCGGTAATGAGAATGTCGTCTGCATAGCGGAAATAAAATAATCGTGTTAAAGATAGGTTTTTGAGGCATTCATCTTCTAAAAATTCCATAATTAAATTTGCTGCAGTACGTGAAATTGAGGAGCCCTTTGGACACCTTTGAGCGTAAACCTTTGCTGCTAGTAAACAATTTTCTAAGTGTTTTGTAACTGTGATTTCATATTATTTGAGTTGATCGGCCTATTTCCAGAGTTTTTGCTTTTTGAGCGCGACGTTTAGGAAGAGGACTCTGCTTCTGTCATCACGCTTAGTCCTGAGAAGGACTGTTTTCGCACTTAAGTTGAATTCATATGTTATGATTTTTTCCCAAACACTTGACTGCTCTCAGATTCGAACTTGGTACCTTTCACTTGCAAGTCTAACACCTTTACCGCTGAGCCACTGAGTAATCCAATATATATTTTTTAGAAAGAAACAGGTACACCACGTGAAAGGCCATACATTTTTTGATCACAGCCCTTACACAATAATTGTCTGTCAACTAAACTAAAAGTATTTAAAATCAAGAGTAGCTCTTTCTTATTACTTCATTGTTGATGTTTCTCTTGCTGTATGTTAATAGAAAAAACACATGTGATGGAAAGAAATGAATTATGAGGAGTGCGGCACGCTTTTGATTTAGTCGTAAAGATTTTAGATTACGTTTTGGTACAAAGAAAAATATTATTTTCTACTTTTTCCGGCATTTACTACGCATAAATAAAAGCGTGCTTTTTCAAAAAGTTTCTTTTTCCATAGTGTGGTTAATAGAAAGCGCAAGAGATTGCGCATGCAGTGACGGCAGTGTCTCGACAAAGTAGGCTATGTATTCGAGAAGAAGGGGGACATTTTGATCAATTTCTGTAGTTATAATATCAAATAATCATATCAATTAATTTATCTTAAATATCGTAAATAAATATCGTAAATATCATAAATAGTCGTTTGTTTTAAAATACAATATTTGAGTGCTTCGGATGTAAATCGAATTAAACTTTAATTACAAAGACAATATTTAGCTTTAAAAGGCTATGCTTTGGAGATGCTTTTCTGTATTTTGCTGATCTAGTGACTTGAAACTTATTACCATACAGCAAGAGAAACATCAACAATGAACTAATACGAAACAGCTATTCTTGATTTTAAACACTTCTAGTTTAGTTGACAGACAATTTTAGAGTATTATGTAAGGACTGTCTGATAGGAATTGGTATGCCCTTTTAAGTGGTGTATCTGTTTCTTTGCTATATGAAATGGGAAAGTCGCAATTTTAGTAAACATCTTCGTCAGTAGTAATGTTTCTTAAAAATTGTTAAAGATGTAGTAAACAATTTTGTCAAATTTGAAAAATTCAAACATAAACATAAGCCTTATGTTTATGTTTGAATTTTTCAAATTTGACAAAATTGTTTACTACATCTTTAACAATTTTTAAGAAACATTACTACTGACGAAGATAACTGTAAGTGTTATCGAAACGTTTAGATTGTATAATTTAAAGTACACCATTAAAAAATCCCAAAAAAGATAAGTATTTTATTTAATAATATTGTTAAAAATCTAGAAAACCGTAAAAACGTACTAAACAAGATAATTCTTGATGATCGAGAGAATACGTTTTGTGGCGTCCACAACAAAATTGACGAGGCATAGGTTTTGAGCAAAATTCAGCTCAAATACATGGTAACAGAATTCAACTCTGGACCCCAACGAAATTGGTGTGTAAATAGAGATCTTGGGCGATATTCGGCTAGCTAACCCACACTCGTGGACCACAGAATTTAACTCTTGGTCATGGATAAAGTCCATTTTGCTTCTGGCTATCGATGCAATCAATTTTGCCTTGAAATCAACAAAATTGGTGTTGAAATATAGGTTTAGGGCAATGTTCAGCATAAATGCTGGACCACTTGATCATCGACAGAATCTATTTTGCCGCGTCACCAACACAATTGTTATCCAAACATAGGCTTAGGCCAAAATTGAGCCTACATATAAACACCCATTGGTGACAAAATATAGCTCTTTGTCACCGGAAAAATCAATTTTGTCGTGGCTCAAATGACGTTGGACTTACACTCATGGACCATCGAATTTAGCACCTCATCGTCTACAACGAACATCGACGTTGATTTTGAGAAACAATTAACCCAAATACTGACCAACGTTCATAAAGCACAGAATGAGGACATGCTGTTACTGTACAATGTACTATACAACGAAAACCAGAAGTCGGTCGGTGGCATAGAGACCATTTAGGTTATACAGCTAGCACACTGTTTTAGGTTCAAATTGTGTTACTCACTTCTTTACAATAGTTAGGGTTAGAAAAACAAAGGAATATTCTGGTAGTGTTTTGGAAGTGACCTAGTAGGGAAGCAAAGTTAGATGTTTGTTCTCGTTCGTAACTGTGCACAAAAGTGCACGCATCTCATAGCGTTACCTACGTTTTAATTTTTTTAAACAATATTTTAGTACATAGTGAAGGTGTGCACTATGCAATCTAAATTTACTAAACGGTTTAATCGGTGGTAATGAGTAGAGGTTAGGATTTACCTCATTCAATAATAAAACGCATACTATGCAATGTTTCCTACAGTTTGGGGTTCAAGCTATCTTGAATTGCAAACTCAGGTACACAAACATTCAGCAAAATTATAAATATCAATTCTTCAAGTTATAATGATTATGATTAGTAAACATCAACCGTTATCTCCTGACTACACGCACGCGCATGTATTATAATTAATGATAAACATGAGATCAGCAACATTGTCAATGCTATAGATCTAGCTTTGGCTACAATGAACGTGTATACACACTTCCCTATACACGCCCTATAGTTCTTCATCTCTGAACTATTACTGTACAATATGAGAAAAAAGATCTCTTTGTACATTTTATGTCAATTTGAAATAGGAGACAATCCAGAAGACAAATACGCTATAATTAAACAGCAAATTAATAATTTTATTAGTAAATTAGCAACAAAGTGGACTGATTCTAAGCGTTCATTAAAAACATTTTTGTTGCGCTACTGCAACTGGCTACAAGAAAGTATAACATTTTCATTTTAAAGTGAAAATGCAACACCTGCTTGCCGTAAAATCGGACGACCAGAAAAGATTTTTAAAAACTTACATCAATCTCTAAGGAAAGAAAAGTTTTATCTATAGTGAAAAATTTCCATAAAATGAGATAACTTTTGCAGCGATTTGCCGGACTAAGGGATGCGGAAAACATTATAGACGAGGTACCTAATACTTCGCCATTCAGAGAAACTTAAATTAAATGGAATTTTCTGAAAGGTTTCTTCCAAGGAGGTAGTCAAGTACACCCCAGAAAAAGCACTGTATAAACATAACTACAAGTTAATGTAATGTGGAGCTAAGACACAACTCGCAAATGTGTACTCTTCATATGATGAAATTGCTCAAGCAAAAAAAGATTGTTACCCAGAAAAGAAATCCATGAAAATAGCAGAGATTTCAGCGGACGTTACGGTTCAGGTCCTTGTGGATCTTACTGCGGATTATGTACAGTTCAAGAGGAGGTGTTAATGGAAAATATTGCCTTATTTGAAAGGGTCTGGAACTCATTTTTAAGTGGGGTTGTGACAGAAGTTCCGGACATTGCAATTATAAACAAAAGTTTTTAGAAGAAGTAAATTCGAATTCCAATGGATTCCAGTTTAATTGCGGCTTGCATTGCACCTCTGAAATTGAACACTGTGAAGTAATATTGTTATTTTAATTGGAAATCTTCGTCGACCAGATTTTCTAGGCCACTAAAAAAATTATTTGAAAAAAGGATGCACAGCTAACAAAAATAGAAAAGGGAAATGTTGAAAATCAAATAAGTACCACCTACTGTTTCAATTTGTTAGAAAAGTATTACTATTAGACACACTTTCAAACTAACAGTGATTGATGGAAAGGCATTTAGCGTGTTATAACATTCTTCCACGCAAGCATGTGGGATTTGAAGTGTAATACCTAAGAATATAAATGATATTTCGAAAATATATCAACGATCAACAGATAAAAAAAATATGATTATCGGTTAACCACCCTACATGCATCATTTGAATGCCTGATCCACACTGCCTATCGCTTAAAAATAAAGAAATGACAAATACGTAATCCAAAAGAGAAAAGCGAATGAGCAGAGGCGATTTTAGCCTATTTTACGCCGGGGTGCAAGCGATGGCTGGGGACCCGCCCTCCTTGTTAGGTCGCCACTGGAGTTCAATTGAATGACAATCCAGCCCTAAAGAACGCTTTAATTCAAAATGTCATTAGATATCGGTATACCTAATAACATTTTGAATAAAAGATTTATTTTATTGAACCGCTTTATTGAAGTATCGGACTTTTTAAGGTTTAAAAAAGAAAGATTAAGCACTGTTTCAATACCTTAAAGTACATAAATAGATATGTCTTATTCAAATAGTCGTCACTTATTTTTCTTCAACTTCTCGACGCATAACGTCTCCTACTCAAGCGACTAATCTCCTTCCAATCTCTCAGTCGGCCATTGCGCATCAATAGGCAGGGTTTATTTTTATTACTTCACACGCAGAGCTATTCTTGTCAAGCTCTACTATCTAAAGACCACTACATAGTCACTATTAAATAACTCTTTTCCAATAAAAATTTCAAATTAAATAGTGAAAGTGTTCTCAACAATGTGTGACCTCCGTGCGTAAATAACCAAAAATATGATCCATTTTCACATGCACCGTGTTTCATCTGCATCATCTACGTCATTTAGTTCATCTACGTCATTATGTCATCTAGGTCATCTACGCCAGTCATGCCGCCTTTGTCACCTTTGTTATCCACACCACCTACATTATCTGTGTTAACTCTAGCATTTACACTATCTGCACATTTTGTCGCCTATGACACGTACGTCATCAAGTGGTTTACCTAATTTTTTAAATATTCGTAATGTAGAGTAGTTTCAAAATGTGACATGCGCCCCTCTATGCGCACATGATTCAAACGCGTGAAAAGTATTCGACAAATATGTTACTATTCAACTTATATATGTGATCATTCGTTTTATTTACTTCACGTTGTATTCGTACGTTGCCGCTTGAGTTTATTCCTTCCGTTTTATAGAAAATCTGTCTTTTTCAAGACACTTTTTGTTATTTCATCGTTATTTGTTGCCGAAACTGCCAAGTAACCGTTTTGAACATGATTGGAGTAGTTATTCACAGTCAATCTCGTGAAATTATTTAAAAAAATTATGTAGGGAGTAATAAATGTTACGTTTAAATTTGAAGTGTGGAAATTAGCAAAGAATAAATTTAAATCAATCGGTCGTGAAGAATGGGAAGCTATGTGCAAACATACAGAAAAGATTGAACAAGAATATTTAGAAAAAGAAGGTTTTATTGATGAAGTTGAAAGCTTATTTTTACTGTAAATGCAGGTGAAGGTGATGAAATTGATTACAGCAGTAGTTACAAAGACAGCGACAGTGAATTAGATTCTAATTAAAGTTCTGTAGTTATTTATTTTTGTATGTATAAAATTACATTTTAAAATGTTTTGTCAATTTGTGATTTATTTTACATATTGGTATTAAAATTTGAAATACTTCTACAAAAATGTTTTCCGATCAAACAAGGAGGGTCTCATTAAGTTGCACACTGCTGTGAAACGTAGTAGTTATTTCAACGTTTGTGTTCTGTCCCTCTATTAGAAGTATTTCAAGTTATAATATTATAATCATATTGAGAAGCATTATTCAAGTTTTTAAAGTACACATGTACACCTACTATTACTTAATCTATGGTGTGAACTGAATAAATGCTTGTCGTATTTGTAATAACACTTTCTGACACATATTTTAATGTAATGGCGCTAATTGATTGATTCCTGTTGTTGGTCCTTAAAAATATAAATGTTTAGACCTGAGATCAACGATGAATTTTAAGAATTTACCTATTCGATGATCGCTAAGATTAACAACCAAAAATCTTATCAGAAGTTATTCTTATTTTCTATTTATCTGTTGTGTGTAATTAAAGTTTATAAAACGTTGAACTACATTTTTGCAAATCCTTGATAAAAACAGCTGATGTTGAACAGGTTAGGTTATGTTTACTAACTAAAAAAAATTATTTTAATGCAAATATGAAATAGATAAATACATACCTAAATTGAAATTGTTACAAATGATCATTCAATAAAAATGTATTCAGTTACGATATCAACCCTTAAAAAAATCGATTATTACTAAATTTATTCATTTGCCGTATATTTTTAGGATGGAATTTTTGCTACCCAAGTTTCCTGATTATAACATATTTCAGTTTTTCAAACTGTAGAAAATCGCGCCGCGTATCTCGAGTGCCACACGACGTTTTCTAAATACTCTACGTCACTTACATCATCTGCGCCATCTGCGCTCTGTGTTATTTACATTATCCATATTTTCTAACTCCATCTTTGTAATCTTCCTCGTTCATATCACCTACGTCATCTACGCAACCCATGTCCTTTACGTCATCTGCGTCATCCAAGTCATTACTGCCAGCTAGTATTTGCATCGTCTATGTCATTTGCGTGAGCTACAACTACGTAAATTACGTCATCTCGGCATCTTACGGTATTTATATTATCTACATCATCTACATCATTTATGCCGCTTGATAATCGTCAGTGGGGTCATTCGCGATATATTGGTCAGACACATCATCTACGTTAATTACGTTATCTACATCACCTAGGTACTACGTCATCTATGTCATCTACCACATCTACGTGATTTACGTCATCTAAAGTATTTACCTCATCTATGTCATATAATTCATCTACATTACCTAAGCCATCTTTCCAATCTTTGTGTTTAAATCAACTACGTGACGTGACCTTATCATCTACATTTACTTGACCTGCTTCACCTTCGTCATCTACGTAATTCGTTCGTCTACGACGCCATCTGATCTTTCATCTGTGTCATCTGATATGTAGGTCACCTATATCATCAATGTGACTAGTAGTATCCAATCACTTATGCCATCTGTCCTACAGTAAATACTAAAACTACCCCGCCCCACCAGCGTGAATTGAAATATAAATTAAAGTTGCAGGATCTTTAATCCATTAGACAAGGAGGAAATTGGTATAGGTAATAGGGGCTCGACGCCACTTAGAGGTTATGTTTGTAGATGTGTCAGTTGTCATGGTGGTCATCTGTCGATAATAGCGATTAAATGGCAGACGATTAAACTACTTAGAGTATTGTATGTTAGTTGTTTTAGCGGTTAAAAAAGCTGACTACACCGAAATTCATTAAAAAGTATGTGGAGTACATAAAATTATTTGCATTCTTTGGATCCGACTGGCAAATCAGAACGCTCTTCATCAGTGTGTACTATTGGAATTAAAGGTTTCGCGCACCAATTAGATGATCGGGAGCCACATACGGTACTGTGTACTGGGATTACTTCCGATTTGCTGAAACCCACGCAGCAGTAAATTTTCAAACGACTACCTGGAACAAATTTTTAGAGAACGTACCCAACATTCCAAATCCAATGGTGCTAAGTTTATTACACTTGTTCGACAAAGTGTCAACCAATGAAATGTCGTTGCTATTAATAGACGCAGTTGAGTGGTTAATGTAGACTGGCAGACCTGTCTTAGACGATATGCGAAGTTTATTACAACTGTTCGACAAAGTGTCAACCAATGTAATGTCGTTGCTATACAAATAAGTACAACACACAGTAACATGCAAATGTAAGTAGTGCAGTTACAAAGATGATCGACAAAACAAGACAAGATTTCTGATTGCTAGGACGAATTCGTACAAGACAATCAAGATAGTTCTGCAGCTAACGAAACTAACGGCAGTTTAAAGATTTATTTTGTGGAGACCTTGATGATACAGATGGTCAGTAAATATTATTTAATTTATCCTTATTTGGTATATTAAGAACATACGTGAGTGTAACGTAGAATAGATAACAGTACTTCAAGATTAATGGTATCAAAATGCCGTGGAATAATCCAGAACTACCAGCATTGTAATTTTATTGTAGGTTGAATCAAACTATTTGGTTTTCTATCTGAAAAGTAACAGTTACTAGTCGTATTCGCCACAAAATTTTACAACCCGCTTATCAGCGAGTGGTTTTGGGTCGACAGTGACAATTTTCATATTCTGCGGTCCGGATTACGAATTTGGCTCATATAACATTACGAAATAACATCTATGTAAAGTAAATAACATCTTTTACTATTTTTACTACAAATGTAAAATATTTTTACACGTCTAATTATCCTTTAATTACACCCCTTTATAAAAATTTTTTTACCTCATTTGGATGGTATTAGTCACTCGTTAAATGTCAGTTAGATGAAGACAACGATACTGGCTCTAATTATCTATTGAATATAGGAGATTATTTAATTCATTTATATTAGTTATAGCTTTACTAAGTTTGCAACAATTAAATTCCAAAAATTGACACTTCTGAATTATAGAGGTCAAATTGTTGGAATAAAATCATAAATCTTTTCCATAATTCTTTATTACTATTTCAATTTTACTGCTTTCACAACTGAATTACGCTTATATTTTTTAAAAATTCATTCAAATCATTATTATTATTATTAAGGCATTAATGACAAAATTTTGGCCCCTTTTATTTTTAATAATTAATCAGACATTATCTTTAAGCCACTAGAGCTACTATTTCGTAATGTTAATAACTATCAACAAAAATTCACACAAACGAATTAAAAACCAAAGAACTATTAAACACGCCAGCTGTATGTCACCAGATTTAATCCTATAAAAAACGTGTAGGAAAGTAATTAATCGTGAAGAAGGTATGTTCTATCTTTATCAAATGATAGTAAGATATATTTACTGCACATAGATTTTTTTTTCTTAATGTTATATGAGCCAAATTCGTAATCTGGACAGTACATGCAAAATATGGAAATACACTATCCGTTAGTTTAAAAATGTTGTCCTTGGTATCGGAAGATGCCGTAGGACAATTAAAACTTCCATAAAATTCCGATGGAGGGGAAGGAAAATATCATGGCAACTTAAAAGCTGTTTTGATTGTGAAGCCAACTATTTCTCAAAGAGGGTATCAGTTTTTAATATAGGTTTGATTATCAACCATTCCCAGGTATCCAGAAACCTACTTTCACTAGTATACGGTAATGATAACAACAAAACAATTACGCAAATTTACCAGTTTTGATGCGGACGAAAACTTTAGGTGACTTGTGTCTTACCGCATGACTGATACTTGGAGTCAGTGGTAAAGGACTAGTTTGTAATATGTATCTATAGTTAAGCATCAATTTAGCTGATATTTAGATTAAAATATAGCGTGCAGATATTGAGTATAGTATTACTTGGTGAGACATGTTTATTCACATGTTGATTTAAACAAATAAATAACATAACATTCATGTGAAGTGCAATTTTGTTATAAACTACCCCAATTTTGTGTGTATCAAAAGTTATGTATTGATAAAATGGTAGATTAACCATAATTACAAAAAGGTTTATGACATAAGATTTGCGTATGCACCACTTATTTACTGTGAGTTATACTCTTCCAGTGATTAACATCAGGCTTATTAAGCGAAGGTGTAGTCAGATATAAATATTATTGTGTAGTTTTATTATTACAAAAGGCGTGCAGGGAGTTTGTATATAAAACACGGGTTAAAAAAATTTTGATTGTATTAAATAAAGGTGCAGCGCAGAAAATAAAATTTGGAAAATATGAAGTATAAGTTTTTGACAGTCTAACGCTTATGTGAGGTTCAGGAAGGACTTTTAATAAAAGTTTATTATAAAGGACCACATGACTACCTACTCATGAAGCCGATATATTCGAATTTATTGACTCTGGAGGTATACTTGAACGTGGAAGATTGATAAAATCAACTATTTGGTTGGTTGCTACTGCTGAGGACGTTGTAACGATTTATCAAGCTTATTAAACGAAGGTGTAGTCAGATATAAACATTATGTTGTATTTTTATTATTACAAAAGGCGTACAGGGAGTTTGTATATAAAACACGGGTTGGAAAAATTTTGATTGTATTAAATAAAGGTGTAACGCATAAAAATTTTTTTGGAAAATATGAAGTATAAGTTTTTAACAGTTTAACGCTTATGTGAAGTTCAAGAAGGACTTTTAGTAAAAGTTTATTATAAAGGACCACATGACTACCTACTCATGAAGCCGACATATTCGAATTTATTGCCTCTGGAAGTAGACTTGAACGTGGAAGATAGACAAAATCAACTGTTTAGTTGGTTGCTCCTGCTGAGGACGTTGTAACGATTTTGGGTAATTAACCTTTTAAATGATTTCTGGTGTGTATTTTACAGTGATATAAACTGTAGAATTTTCACAGTTTAAAATTTATTTTGTTTAAGTCATAATTTTTATAGAAGTTCAAACTTTACTGTTGGGAGAAAACGTTCATTCCAAATTTTACTTTTCTTTCTTGATAATTCAAGAATTAGACTTGGTGAGCTTTTCTAAATTTTTTACAATATATTAATCTTATTGTTTACAACTTTTTTATGTAACGTTGCAGCGAAGACTGTATAGTGAATATTAAATTTTATTCAGTTTTAATTCAGCTAAGTTAGAGTTTAAGGAAATGGCTTGAATCCACCCTTATTCCAAAACATGTAAACAGGCAACTCCATGAAAAAACCGATGCACGGTATAAATTTATTTAGCTAGCTCCAACAAATTATTGATGCTACTATTCCATATGTACCCATGACTCAAAAGGAGATAGAAACAAGCTAGAACGTTGGGACTACTTATATAAATTCTGGTTATATCCACATAGTATAATGTGTTTTGTCGAGACGATGGTTCATACTATTGTAATTTTACGAAAGGGGGTATCCATAAACTCGCAAAACGGTAAACCAATTTTAATGAAATTTTATGTAAAGGGACTTTTTGATACGATGAATGTTTATTATCTGAAATGAGTTGTGGAGAAGAATAAAAAAGGGAGGTGGAGGTTATCAATGGACTCGGAAACGCCAAAACTAATTTTAATAAAATTCGATATATAGGGAGCTTTGAGTACGAGGAATTTTTTGCATTATCTATTGTTTTTATTTGAAAAGAGTGGAGGGAATATAAATTATTCAGGGGGGTAGCCAAGCGCGCCAAAACTGCTTATAATTTTATACAATCTTCTGGAATTTTATTTTGTGAGGATTTATCCTTTTAAGTTTTATTAGTTTAATGTAGTACATTGGGATAAATGCAGACAATTTAAAAAGCCATTTCGAAGTCTATAACGTTAATTACTCAAAGTAGGGTTGAGGAGGAAGATGGTTTGCAAGCATTACAAAATTTACTTGTGAATAAAAATTGCTTTAAGACAAACGTGCTCTTAGTCTTTGGCGTTTGTTTTATATTTACTTGGGTGTTCTTAAGATCACTGCATTTTCCCTGTCTTAAACTGTGTTCTTACCGTGTAATTTACTTCTTTGCCGTGGTGCTTAAATTGACTTTACCCATTTACGATAACTCTTTCGAAGAATATTTTTCGAAATGCGGCAAATTTTTTTTACAACCCTTGGTACCCGTTTGGCATGTGATATTCTTTGAGAATTTTTTAGAAATATCCATAAAGTTAACAATAGACTTATACGCCAAAACTATAATATTTACCATTTAATTCAATTTTAAGCCAAATATGTTCAACTGTCTTAACTAGTACCACCTCAAAGCTACATTTATGGTTCAAATAGAAACTAACTTCTAACTAATACTATATTATATGCCAAGACCTAATTATAACCTTCAATCCTGAAAGTGAAGATTGTTACCCAACGCCAGAGGATATAAATTTGAGCGAGATACTTCCATCGGTAAATTGAATGCTATATTGCAAGATTGGGCGTTTAATATGCGAAAAGATAACGAAGAAGACTACAAAGAAGTGGTAGTTAAAATAATATGCAATACCACTATTAAAATGCTACAAGAATGAGAAAAATTCTAAAGGTTGCTATAAGAATATGTCGATTGGGATAAAAAATTAAACGTGTTAAAATTACGAATCACTCAAATCGAGCGGCCAGCAGTTAACGAATGAATGAACAAGCTCTAATAAAAAATTCATCTTCAATAAAATCATACTTACAAGTTGACAAAGAGCATCATTCAAGCATTATTCAATCGGTTCGTTTGGAAAAAGAACCAACTTCATCTATTAAAGAAACGGTTAACTGTAACACCTATAGTAACATTAGTGTTCCTGTTTAGCCGCCTCACTTCGTTCGGCAAGCCAAGGAGCTTCTCCAAATAAAATATCCTATTTTTTCTTCAAATTTACGCAAAACATTTATTTTAATGATGATTTAGGGGATATTGTTAGCATTTGTTAAATTAAACGCCATTGCCAAGTAGGTTTGTTTTCATGAATATGTAGGTGCTACTTCCTTTGTAACACAGTAAATAACTTTATTATTGAAGGAAATCGTTATTTCTCAGTACCAATCTAGTAGAGTTGTGGTGACACGACCTGCTTAGCATTCGCGAGGTAATGGGTTCTATTCCCGTTACCATCTACTCTGTATGAGGTTTTTTTAGGGGGTTTTCCTAATACACATGTAGCGGCATGATCACTGCGTATGCGCACACCATGTGCGGCTGCTAGGCGAATGATGGGGTAGTATTTTACCCCTCACAATCCTAACTCCGTTCCGTCCTATTCTATCCTGACCACACTTATCCTTAATCCCACCATGCATATATACATGATGTATGTATGCTGGGAATCCATGATTGTGGTTGAAGGAGCTTGGACAGCTCAAGCAGCTCATCCTCCCCCTTGGGGAGAGAATGATGTACGTGCCTTTTTCTTTTATTTCTCAGTCCGTAATTTTTAATAAGAAAGGAGCAAGTTTAAATCATTAAAAGATTATATGTATATATATATATATATATATATATATATATATATATATATATATATATATATATATATATATATATATATATATATATATATATATATACAGGGTTAGTTAAAAGTATGGAGACGGCGATTTATTGTCGTTAATATTCATTTAAAATTATGTTCAATACAAAAGTTTGTTATGAAATTATCTACATTTGAGAATACTTGAATTATTTTTTTCTTCAATTGTTTTTAAGTTATGACGTCATCGATATTTTTTTGAAATGACAACCTATATTTCTGATTATTGATTTCAATAGTACATTCTATTCTCTTTTCAACGGTGTACAATTTTCAATATGTTACATTTGAAAAAAATTGAGAAAAAGTGCCTTAATGTTCAAATATTAAAGATCCATTAAATTAGCAGAATTAATTAACACGGTAATTAGACTAATTTATTTGCAATATTTGACATAAACAATAACCACTGATAAAGTTACCTCGCTCGAATTTGTTTATCGCCTCGCTTCTGTCTATCTAGTTGAATTCTGCTAATTTATGGATCTTTAATATTTGAACATTAAGGCACTTTTTCCCCATTTTTTTTGAAATGTAACATATTGAAAATTGTAGACCGTTGAAAAGAGAATAGAATGTACTATTGAAATCAATAATCAGAAATATAGGTTGTCATTTCAAAAAAATATCGATGACGTCATAACTTAAAAACAATTGAAGAAAAAAATAATTTAAGTATTCTCAAATGTAGATAATAATTTCATAACAAACTTTTGTATTGAACATAATTTCCTAAAATGAATATTAACGACAATAAATCGCCGTCTCCATACTTTTAACTAACCCTGTATATATATATATTTATAAATTAGTTGGTTGCACGCAGCTCAAAATTGCCGTTGAAGCGAACGAAGCAGTATCGTGTCTCAGACCGTCAAAGGATATTCTGCAAAAAAGTCAAGAACATTTACTAAAGAACAGTTTGAAGTATATTTAGGAATAAAGGTAAATTTAAATCAGTTTTAATTTTTCGGCCTATCAATGTAATATGATTTATTCTGATTGTTTTATTAATCGGAGTAGCCGGTGCATGCAGATGCGACGAGATGATGAAAATCAATATAGATGAGATTGAAGATATGGGAAATTTAATCCTAATAAAATTTCCCGATAGAAAAACAAGAAAAGTGCGGTCATTTACAATCATCGGAGAAAATGTTCATCAATATTTACCACAAATACGCTTCATTAAGACCGAGAGATGTGCAAGAGAGGGTATTTTAAAATATAAAAAGGGGAAGTGCTTTAGAAATGTTTTGGGGAATCATACGATCAGTGCTATACCCGGAAAAGTCACCAAATATCTAGATTTAGCAATGTTCACGAATATACGGGTCACTATTCAAGGCGTATTTCGGCTACATTACTGACTGATGGTGGCGGACTCGTTGAAGCACCACGAAACTGTGGAAACGGAAACAGACGCAGGAAATCTAATAGCATCGTCATCGATAGCATCGACAGTTATACCATCAGTAAATACTTTAACAGAGTCTACTTCATCGCTGCACGGCTTCAATTTTCAAAATGCAACACTTACCAATTGTACATTTAATATTACATTAACCCTCCGACTGCGGAAACCGGATCGAAATTGACCCAGAGTTGTAATTAATTTTTATCAATAACTTTTTTATGCATTTATCTTTGTTTTGAAATCTGAGATATTCGTCTATAATGTCATTTTACTACTTGTATTTTACTACTGTAGCGATATATGAGATGAAGTAAGTGACGATGAAGAAAGCACCGTACACGCTGAAGATCAAGTAGTTGCTAATCGCACCTGGAAATACTCCAGCGCCAACTAAATCAAGAAGTCACAATATATTACACAATAATAAAAGGTCTAACTGCAAGCAGCACGAATGTAAATAGCACATCGGAGCCATTTCTTTGTTTATTAGTAATGACATTATCGATATAATAGTACAATATACTAATCAAAAAGCCAGTGTGTGTTCACCAGGATACCCGTGCCAGTAAATTTTGGCGTGACGTAAATCCAGACGTAATAAGAGCTTTTATTGGAAACCTCTTATTGGCAGGAAGATTTGGAATCCTCTTATTGGCAGGAAAATTTAGGGAAGCGAGAGAGGACAAATATTCTGTGTGTAATAAACATGATGCTTTTTGCAGACCTATATATTCTGCAGCGATGAATCGTGATAGGTTCAAAGAAATTCTATGATTTGTTCGTTTTGATGGTTTGACAATAAGGCTTCAGAGAAAACAAGAAGAAACAGTTCCCAATATTTTTGCGTCCAATTGTAGGAAATCTTATAGAGCTTCTTCTGTTGGAACAATTAGTTAAGTTTCGCGGCAGATGTCCTTTTAAAGTGTATATTCCCAGTAAACCTGGGAAGTACGGTATAAAAATATGGGCTCTATGCGACGCCGAGAACTCTTACTGTTGCGATTTCGACATCTACTCTTACTGAAGTAAATCAAGGGCAGCGAGTTGTGAAGCAGCTCACCGAATTTTGGAAGAACTCTGGTAGAAATATAACTACAGATAATTTTTTTACAAGACATTTCGCTCTCTGAAGAACTGTTGAAAAATAAATTGACGATAGTTGGGACAATGCAAAAAAACAGAAAGGATCTTCCCAAATCCCTTGTCAATTTATCTGACCGAAGTTTTTACTCTTCAGAATTTCTTTTCACCACCACTATCACCCTTGTATCATATATTCCAAAACCCCGCAAGTGCGTCGTATTACTTTCTAGCATGCGTGCTGAACATAGGAGTAGAAACAAAGTTTAAACCGGAGATAATCATATATTACAATAAAACTAAAAGTGGGGTCGATGCCTTAGACAAACTGGTGAGGGAGTATACACGTAAAAGAGCATCTCAACGGTGGCCGTTTTTCTTATTCCTAAACTTTGAGGATGTAGCTGCGTACTCTGCTTTAGCTATTTCGTGCACAAAGAATCCAAATTGGGAAGGTGCGACGTCCATGAAGAAAAAACGGAAATTATTCCTCGAACATTTGAGAAAAGAATTAGTTGCCTCAAACATGGAACGTAGGGCTGCGAAAATTGAAGGTGACGGCAGAGGGTATCAGAAAGGTATTATAAAACCAACGGAACAGCGTGGCAGGCCTATCCATAAGAAGACGTCTGAAGATGCTGTAAGTGGAAACAAGCGCTGTAGGTGCTCCTTATGCCTTGGTAATGACAACAAATATTCAAAGCAATGCAACAAATGTTCTAGATTTACGTGCCCTGATCATGGACAATCGGAAACAAACAACGTGTGCTATATACTGAGTTATGGGTTATTTGCGGTTATATTTTTACTATTTACAATATTTTTGAGTTACATTAAGAATACATTAGTTCGAAAACAACTTCATTATTTCTAACACATCATCACTCCTCAGTAATTTCAAAACAATGCAGTTCTGTGAAGGCTCATTTTTGACCCACTTCTGCCGCTGGTGTTATTAAAATTATTTCCGCCGTCGGAGGGTTAATAAATAGGTCTGAAAATTAATTATAAATTTCTGAACAAATGAAAATTAAATTGTTGTTTCCATAACAACACTTTTTCCCTCCGGAGATAGAAAAAGGAGAAGTAAAATCTGATTTAGCGAAAATGTCAAGCAATGACCTAATATTGTGACGTTTGTCGAATAAGTGTGTTTATTTGTAGTGTTTAAATACAAACTACCCACATATTGAACTACATTGATGTTTCTAAATTTCTTGTTTGTTAAATTGTCCTGCCGAATTACACTCTAGGTTTGTATTTATCCCTAGTAAATTTGTGTTGTTGAAATTCTAATCTGTTTCCTTTCGCAATTTGCCTTCGGTGTCGCATTGTTATTGGTTGACAGTTTTTTCTCGTCTGATTGCTAGGCAACAGATTTATATTAAACAATTAATTTACTCCGTAAAATGCAGACCTCTTGTGCAGTTATAAGTGAAAATTTAATTCTACGTAACTTTTCTCTATAAAGGTTCGTATAAAGCGAACTAAGTCTAAAAATTAATCAAATAGGATTGATAATGCTTAAATTGTATTACCGTTATTTCGTAGAAGCTGGGGGCTCTGGGATCTAAATGTCTATTAACGTATATTTGACACGAAGTTTTAAACGTGCATCTGACACAGATTATTGTTTTTGTTTTTACAATGTTCCCTATTTTCATTATGAATGTATCAAAAAGGAGGGTGCATAATTATCTCAAAAATTATTGTTATTTCATTTCTCTTAATTTTCACTACATACGTTTGAAGGTCGTGTGTTGTTCCACACCAGATATTTTAATGTATTGTAACAGAATAAAAATTCATAAACTTACAAATAAACATAAAAGCAAGTTTCAAATCAAAAATGTTATCAATTACACAATAATAGCAACAGCCATTAGCGGTTGGTACTAAAGGGCACGTGCCGACCCAACCACCAAGATAAACACAGAAAGAAATTCGCATATAATTCAGTGCATTATTTTATTTTATTGTTTTTACGTTTTTTTTATAACGATGGTATCAAAGTTTGCTTCCGCACGTCAGGCACGCACGCAATGCCAACGCTCAAAACTATGTTCCGGGGAACGATCTAAACTGCACCTATTTCGAGTACAATTAGGGTGACTACGGTTATCTTCGCTTGTACATCACAATGCACATTGAATTCGGGGCGTACCGCGCCTGTATTTATACATCAAAACTTAAAAAAACGTTTTAGCTTTAAATTTATATTAATTAGTCGAGATTCTTGTATTATATATTTTTGCAGGTTTTCAAATAATCTAAATAGAAATGGTAATGTTAATTTTTAGAAAGAAAATTCCTACTTACAAACTGTTATGGTACATTACTAGAAATAAATAACATTGAACTGTATATTTACATTTTTAAAGATGTTCGGTAAGATAACTTAGCTAATCATAATAGGTTTCTGTTTTGGTCTAATAAAAGTTATACATTTTTTTAGTCAATTATAAAAAAATACTGTATGTGCAGATTTTGTGCTTTCTTCTCAGGTTATGTTATGGTAACGAAAACAATATATAGTGGAGTCAAATTAGCTTAAAAACATGCATTATTTCGGAATAAATAGCGATTAAATGAATTTTAGTAAAATTTTTTGAAATTGCATCGAAATATCTTACAGTAAAGAGTTATAAATTTAAATTTGTGCGCTAATTTTTAAATAATAAGGACCCTTTTTTGAAGGTAAATTTGAAATATTTCAACGAGTTTTAAAGTAACTTTACTCAAATCAATAATGTAAGCGTTTTTGAGGTCGCTGAACTAGAATATGACAAAAAATAAAAATTGAAAATGGCTAGTACAATATGGTCGACTTTTGTAAACAATTTATTAATAATGACGATTTCAAAAGTAATTTTTCTAAAATTGACATTATAGGGGTTTTTGAGTCCATTTTTTATACTGAAACAATTGTTACATCTTATCAGTTAAATTATACCAAACGGTACGTTAAAGAGTGAAGCTTATTTTGTAGCTTAATTTCGTGTTTAAGTTAAATTGAATTTTTCCTTCAGATTAGTTGATTTACAAAAGATTAAGTAGTTGCTATATTTCTCAAAAATGAATAGATAAAGAAATTGCTAAACATAAATTCCACTTAAGACATTTCCTTTAAAGTGTCTATAAATTTTTCTATTAGATATTCTGTTAACAGTTGTTTCGTTTTCTCAACGAGTTTTCCATTATTCTTCACTACTATCAGAATACCGTCAGCGCACTTAATGTTATTTCAGTTTACTGTAAGTGCACTTTTAAGAATTACTTATAAATATGCAATCCTTATACTGTTGAAGCTTTTAGCAAGCTTATAAAAGTATTTCCATATAATGAACAGTATCATAACCACTCATAAGAATATATCATCCAAACATTAACAAAATACAAATTCCCTCTAAGCATAATCCATTAATTTATATGTTTAATTTATTACATTTATGTTAGTAGCTCGCGTTTGCTTAAAGGGTACAGTATACTGTAGTTGTCGTCGGTTTATTGTTTTTCTGGAAATAATAGATCTTCATTATAAAGTGCCATTATTTATGATATAATAAGCAAATATGTCACTATATTCCGTTAATAAAAATACGAGAAGCCATATTACTTAGCTGAATTATAACTGCTATCATTGCTCCACCAGTTCGATGTTTTACAATATATAATTTTTTTCTGTCATACCCATCCTATATTAGCGGAGTTGATTGGCCTATTTCCACAGTTTATGCTTTTTGAGCGCGACGTTTCGGAAGCGGACTCTGCTTTCGTCATCAAGCTTAGTCCTGAGAAGGACTGTTTTCGCACTTGAGTCGAATTCATATGTTATATATAATTTTTTCCCAAGCACTTGACTACTCTCAGATTCGAACTTGGTACCTTTCACTTACTAGTCTGACACATTTACCACTGAGCCACTGAGTAATCCAATATATATATATATATATATTTTAGAACTTATATACATTAAAATTTTTCGTGGTTGCGCAGAAGTTTATTGCGCATGTTGCGCAGTAATCTCTTGCGCAGGTGCATTGCGCTTAAGTTCTTCGCGCATTATTGGAATCCATATAGGGTTCATTTCTTTTGGGTTTTGGTTAGTATTCCCCTGAGCGTTCTGGTCGATTTGAAGGCAGTGCGTATCTTGTATTTCCTGCCTATCCTTCGTATTTTGTCTGAGGTACCTTGTATATATGGTATTATCGCTGTATATTTAGGTTCTTCTTTTTCGGTTACCCTTTCCCTGTTCAGGTTAGGTGTTAGATCAGGGTAGCCATTTTCTTTGAGTGTTCTAGCGATATTCTCTTTTTCTTTGTTCAGGTCCTCTTATTTTGAGCATATCCTTTTTACTCCATCTTACAAGCATTTTGCCACACCTAACTTCACGTTTTTGTGGTGATTGGAGTTGTAATGTAGGTACCTCCCCGTGTGGGTAGGTTTTCTGTATACACTTGTCGTGAAAGTGTTGTCATTCCTGTGTACAAGTACATCCAGGAATGGCAGTTTTTGCTCCGACTCCAATTCCACTGTGAATTTTATTTTATAAGGGTGTGATGATACCTATCAGATAGTGTGCTGTCTTTCGATTGATGGTGTGGACAGATATACCTGACGCTGGTAAAATATAAGGGTGAGTTCTCCGACTACCAGAGAAATAGACTTATCCCACACTACAGCAAACCTCCGCATCTGTACGGCCTACCAAAGATTCATAAGCAGGGAATTCCTCTGACACCAATTGTGAGCTCGAGAAATTCACCTTGCCACCCATTAGGACACTATCTGCTAGGTATCATCACACCCTTATCGTGAAAAATCGAGTCTATGGTCAAGAATACGCAGCACTTCGTGGAAACCATCAGAAACTTCCAACCAAACCACGAAGAAATACTGATAAGCTCCGACATTGTGAGTCTATTCACAAATGTGCATACCGATAAGGCACTAACTATCATAAGAGACAAGCTGGAAAAGGATGAAATGTTAGACGAACACACGCAACTCTCGATAAACACAATAATGGAACTTCTGACAATATGCATTAGAACTACATATTTTCAGGTAGAAGACAAATTCTACCAACAGGAGTTTGGGATGGCGATGGGTTCCCCACTATCACCCATAGTGAGCAATATATATTGGAAGACTTTGAAGACCAAGCGGTATCCGAATTCACAGAGAAACCAAGGATGTAGCTTAGATACGTGGACGATACCTTCGTAGTTTGGCAACACGGCAAGCATAAGCTAGATGAATTCCTAGATCATCTAAATAGCCGCGCACTCTCCATAAAATTCACTATGGAATTGGAGTCGGAACAAAAACTGCCATTCCTGGATGTACTTGTACACCAGGACAAGTACATCCTCATTTCATCTTCATTTTTGCTGAAATGGCATAATACACGAGTTAAGAAATTAATTACATTTCTGTTAATTTCTAAAGCATCCAACCTGATATGGGATTGAAACTGCTTTGTATTTAAAATATTCACACCCGGTTTACTGGGATTCATCATTTTTTACTTGCTTAACTAGGTGCGTATAACATAGCCCACCACCACGAGGTATTCTTTTATTTTTAGCTGTCTTTCCAAAGACTTGATTCTCTCCTTTTAAATATGGAAGGCCGTAGCTCACCGATATCTTTTTTCTGCTTCTCTTAAAAAAAATTGGAAAAACTTGCAAAATCGATGGAATCGAATTTTGATTAATTGACATAAACGATCTGTATTCAAACAGGTTTGTTTTAGAAATAATTTCTTACGCTTTATTTATAGTATTTTCGTAGGTCGGTTTACGTTTAAGTTTATATTAACTTATATTTTTTTGTTTTGATCTTTGGAACATTAATTGGTTAATGGGGAACATCTTTGTTTCGGAAGGTTTACATGAGATGATTGGCTGGGAATCCAGTAAAAGAACCTCTTAACCAGATCGGAGACAGGTTTACCTTAAGATAACCGCCTTCTCTCTAGTTTTTTATTGCTTTATGTATCTTTAAATTTATATGTATACATATTGCTCGGTGTGTATTCTAATGCTCCGGCTAGACTAGATTACTATTTCTGCTTACCGTTTTGTCCTCACTAGTAGATTTAAATCTGATTTCATGCTTTTATTAATGACCTTTAGTCAACCTAATAGTAAATAAGAATCGAGTAACCAGTTCTAAGGCTACAACTCTGCCTCACCGAAGTAACTCAAGTCCCTCCAGCGTTTTTGATGTTTGGTCGTTATGTCCCTGTGACAGGAGATTTTTATGGCACTCCGATCCCTTAGATAATGTGCAGTTAGCAAATCGTTTCTTTTGGTCTAAAGAAAGCTAATGGCTCTGAATTTATGTGTCACATTAATGCTTTGCTTAGCTAATTGTTGCCTGTTTAATTTTTCTTTTCAGTTACTGAAACCTACCTTTTAAGTTCCACATTACGGACTCTTTGATGGCCGTTATGTACTTTTGTAATATTTTGAGCCTTTTGTAAAATGTAAATGCAAATGCTTATAAGTAACATATTTTTGGTGTTGTCTATTCAAGGGGCATCTGATTAGGTAAATAAATTTAAGACTTGAAGTCTATTAAGGTAGCATTTTCTATAACTCTCAAAGCATATGTTTTTTAAACAGTGTAATTAATTTATGATTATTGGGTATAATTCGCTTGTAACTATCAAAATATTTTTTGCCTATTAAATAAGGGAGGACATACCAGTCTAATCAAATATTTGGATTGTGACCCTCGGATAAAGAAAACGCTTGTTTAATTTCTCTTATGGTCAGTTTCAGTGTTAATTTAACAATTTTTTTGTGGTGTAACCCTTATTGGTGTGACCACCATCATTGATTTTATTATTTTGTTAGTATACCAACGATTATAAGAAAAAAAAACATTGACTTTAATCTAACAAAATAAATACTTATTGTACAGTCTTCGAGACTGTTGGCGCCCTCTGTTTTATTTCTTTAATTCTGTTGAATCCTTTCCCACGTCTCAGCCTCCGTGAAGAGCTAGTCGAAGAGCATTGCGTCCTAAAGGTTGGTCACAGTGTTTTTAATTTAGGTAGTGAGAGATGTTTAATACTCGGCGGAAGTGAAAAACTACATATTATGTATGAAAAGAATTTTTTAAAAAGCTCTAAATTATGTCTAGGAACAATAATTAAATCCTTCCGCCGTATATTGACATGATGTACGGTTGTATTCACTGAAAATGGGTACAAGTCTTATGACTGGATTTTGCCATATTTGCGTAAATCAGGCTTTTCTTATCGACGCCAATAAACAAAACAAAAACATATAAAATGTGATAAATGATTTTAATGTATTAGAATATTTCTACAACGCAAATTTTTAAACTCAACGTAACTAATAACAATAATAATAACAGAAAACTATAATTGATATTTTATTATAATGTAATATATGATTTATAATAAAATTATAAAAATTTAATATTTGGTCATATGACCATTTTTTTCGACTACTTGGACCAATCTGTCTGGAATTGAGTTAATTAAATTCACTATAACATTTGGATTAAGCTCTTCCCAGAACTCGTGAATAACTTCCCATAATTCATTAGAATTGTTTGGTCTAAAATTTCTGTTATATATTTCTTTTACAATTAGGCCCCAAACATTATTTATGGGATTAATATCGGGATTGTAAATGGGCCATGGCAAGACTTCAATATTATTACGATGAAACCATTCCCTCACAGCATTGGCGGTATGGACAGGGTAGTTATGTTGAAAGACAAATGAGTTATTTTGATATATTTGTCGAACAGATGGGAGCATTATATTTTCTAGAACAGACATATAATGTTCGGCGTTAAACCTTCCCTCCAATCGCCATCAGACACCAAGTCCATAAGCGCTTATCCAACCCCATACATTTACTGAAGATCGCCCAGGTCTGAAAGCAAGATCGCTAATGTAGCGTTCTTCGAATCGTGTATTGTCTGGTCGGTAGACATAAATTTGTCCATTATATGTTGACTGAAAAACCTTTTCATCGGTGAATAATGCCGTGTTCCAAAACTGATAGTCGCGGTAGTTATAATTTAGGGCGAAAAGTAAACGAGACTGTTTCCGTTCTTCTGTTAGCATCATTTTTTTCGCAGCTACGCGTTTTTTTAAGTCAGATTCTTTTATTCTTCTGCTAGCGGTAGGTTGAGACCCAGGAAATCCTGTTTCAATGACAGCATTTCTTGCAGTTTCAAAAGGATTTGCCCTTAAATATCCCAGAAATGCATCATCTTGTTCAAGGACGGAAATGCGTGCCAGACCAGTACCAACTTTCCTTTTCAAAGACCCCTCTTGAATCCAAGGTTGCTTAATTCTTGAAATAGTGTTTTTGCTCCTTCCAATAAAAACTGCTAATGCACGTATTGACCACCCATCTTCTATTCTGGCTATTATTTGAGCTTTTTCATTTTCACTTAAATGGCGAGGCATTTTGAAAATTTTTGACACTGACAGGCTTATCAACCATACATTATTTTTAAGTCAAATTCAATCAAAACCGATTTATACTATAACAATTTTAGTGTACCCATTTTCTATGAATTGTATTGTACATCAGTACGAAAGCAAATCGAATTGTATAGACATGGAGGTGATCTATACGTTATAATTTTGTGATATAATGTAGCTGAGTGAAGAAGTAGACCTTGTTCCATATTAAGCCTAGGAATAGCTTTTAATTTATATGAAATTCGATCGTACCGTTTGAGACCATAAATTAAACGTACACACGAATTTTGAATAACCGGTACATTCCTAACTAGTTGCTTAGATAAATAATGGCCATACACAGCACTACAAAGGAAAAATGAGACAAGAGACAAGAGATTTACACAGTAAATTTTTTTAAGATTGGGATAGCAAATGCCTAATTCCGTATATGTACCTAAGGTTTGAAAATACTTTTTGAGTGCAGTTTTTGATATGTGTTTCAAAACTAAGCTTTGAATCCAAAGTTACACCTAGATTTTTTGTTTCTTTTACAAATTCTAATTACAGTTCCAATTTTAATGTTTATTAATGAATAGATTTCTGTTTGTTCTGCGGAGTTATTCGCTGCTCTATATAGCAATAGCTTACTCTTTTTCGGATTAATATGCAGAAAATGTTGAGTAGCATAATTAATACAGTTATTTTAAGCCTGCTGTTGGCTATCAGGATATGTTCTTTGGAGAATGTATAAAATAACTGTGTATGGTCCACATGTAGGTGGTAATTGCAAAATTTTAATTTTTTTATAATGTTGGAAATGTAGATAGAAAATAGGAGGGGACCTAGAATGGAACCTTGAGGAACTCCGTGCCGTAATTCTACTTTCGAGTAGTGGTTGTTGCTTACAACCATCTACCTTCTACCACACAGATAGTTGAATAATAATGTTATAGAGTTTGGATCGAAACCAATAAAATGTAGCATCGATAATAGAGTATTATGGCAGATAGTGCTAAACGCTTTAGAAAAGTCTAAAAGTATCAATCCGGTATACTGGTTGTTACCGACAACAATAAAATATCGTCCGTTACCTTTAGTAATGCAGTTTTGCAACTAAATCCCGATTGAAATTCAGGAAGTATACGATATCTATCTAAATATATTTTTATTTGTAACTAGAGAACTTTTCAAGGACTTTGGATATGGCAGGTAAAAAACTAATAGGTCGTAGGTCAGAAAATGACTTTGGAGAAGAAACTTTCGTCAAAGTATAAATTATGAAGGTTTTGCAGAAGTCAGGAAAAACAGAACATTCTATGCAGTAATTCACAATGTGTGTAATGACAGGGGTGATACTGGGGCAGCGTAACTTAATCATTTGTAAAGACATGTAGTCCACCCCACAAGCGTTAGAATGGAGGGATTCTAAGATATTAACTGTAACTGTTCCATGTACCACGTTCATTGATAAAGGGTCAGTAATTTGTTAACATGTATCGATATTGTGGAATTGTGATAACCAGAAATTACTACCGATATGTCCATTAGACAAAGTAATAAAAAAATCGTTGATATGATCAACATCATTCAGACTCGGAGGGAGCTGTGCGCTTGACTTGTTATGGCCCAGTCCAATGTTGGGCAGCAACCTGCACAAATTGCTACTTTTGGAATTGTTTTTTATATTGTGTTTAATATAGGTCCGCTTTTCCTTTATGATTGCCTTCTTGACTACATTTCTCAAACCTCTATAGTAATTTCAATGGGATTCAACTTTTGTACGGGAATAACGGCGATGAGCATTATCACGCAGTTTCATGCGCACCTTTATATTGTCGGTCAACTAAGGGGCTGGCTCCTTGGTAATATGGTATCGCTTTATAGGAACACGATTATCAAATATGTTTAATATACAAGTTGTGAAATAATATATTTTTTCATTTATATCGGAAAGTCTTTATACATTACGCCAATTTAGGTCTAAAGCAAATAGATCTATGTTTAATGACTTGTACAGTCTATACTCTAAAAAGATAGGTTTATGGAAAGGTGTAATAACATGTAGTTCTGCAAAAATCAAGCCATGGTCTGAAATCGTGTGGTTTTAATCAATTTTAAGTCAGATGTAAGAATATGGTCTATTAGTGTACTAGTTCTATTAGTGATTGTTGTGGGTTTGGTGACAAAGAGCTACATTCAAGTTAGCTAACATATCAACACCAGGCTTGTTTAAATTCATTATGTCCAGATTGAAATCTCCCATGCATATTACATTATTAGACAACAGCATCAGTTGTGAATAAAACAATTCAAATTCTTCAACAAACACATCAAAGTTATGAAATGAAGGCAAACGATCAATTATTACGATTATGTAAACAAAACCTTTTAGAGAAATTTTAGCAACTAGGTATTCAAAAGTAGTGATCGTTACAGTAAGGTGTAATTTTTGGATTTTTAAGTGATTTTTCTGAAAAAATGCGACACCTCCACCTCTAACATTTCTATCGTTTCGTACTATATTATACTCCTTGTATAATAAAATTAAATTATCAGAGATACGTTCATCTAGTCTAGACTCAGAGATTACTAATACATCAATATCAACTTTTTGAAAGTAATCACTAAAAGGAATATCATTTTTTAAAAGTGGTATTTACGTGTGCGATATTTAAGTTACTCGTATACACGAAAGTATGTGACACGATGAAAAGATAAAAAATAGACAAAAGTGATGTAATTCACAGCAAAACTCAGATGATACCTGACTCTAATTAAAAATTAAGTGCAACGTCGGTATTATAATATTTGGGTTTTACCACTACATTTCATTGATAAATAAACAAAAACATTATTCATTTCATTTGAATAAAACAAGAAAAATAACATAAATAAGTTTAGGTTATTCTTATATAAAGTTAATAAACTCGATTTTAACTGCGCAACGAAAAATAATGTATCAAAGTATAAATCAATTCTTTTTCAAATTAAAATCAGTTTGCCGTCATAAAAGGCTCAGAAATAGATAACATATCTTAAATTTTTATTTTTCGAGGGAGTATTAGGACCTTGATTCTTGTACTGAATCGGTTTATCAATTTTCCTTGAAATTAACCTCTTAAGGACCAGTGGTAGTCCCAGACATTAAAATCGATTGAAAATAGGAAATTGGATAAGAAAGAGTTATATAGAAATAATGTATACATATAAAATTCTTTTATTTATTATATTAAAAACACTGGTCCTTTACGCTATTGATGAAATGCTATGAAGCAATTTTTATTTTTAGTCATGCACAAATATACTTTACACTTGGCACACCTAGTACTTGCCAGTCCTTTACAGACCGGCATTTTACATCTTTGGCTATCTTGTTGAGGCTCTGGCCAATGTCCTATACCATCTCTGCGAATAACAAAATCAGGCATTAGCTTTGTTTGCCCTTTTCTTTTTTTTTGCATGTTGTAAATCGATTGAGTTGGCAGTTTCTTGGTCTCTCCCGTTGTTTCTCCTCATGGCGCAAACACACTGCTACGTCACTTCTAAATTGAAGGGAGTCAGATTGTTGGGCCGTGGATATTCTTTGTGTCTTGCAATCCTCACGACAAAGCAACCAGCCTGGTATAAGACATATCGATAAAGTGGAAGAAAAATCTTAGATAGTATTTCTTAGATATAATCGAAATTCTGTAATATGAGACAAGCCCATCCAAAAGATCAACTCCTCCCATGAACTGGTTGTAGGTTTGAACCATTTTGGGACAATCAATTTCAACCACTTGTTTGATTTTCCTATCAAATCTCTTGACGTGTGTGATTAGGTGCGATGCTTCAAACGTAGTCGCCAAAGTTACTCCACGATTATCGAACCATTTCAGGGCTCCAAATTCGGTTTCATTTATAAAAGTCCTTTTTTATTAAAAATATCCGCGACCTTTCTTTTTTATAGCCGCATCTGTAGAGAATGTCAGCCCCGGAAATCTATTTATTCTGATAGTGCCAAGTACACCTATACCAACTTTCGTAAGTTCAATAAATAGTTTTGGTGATGAAAACCAGTTATCAAAGTATAACAAATATTCTGAGTTTCCTGGAATTATTTCTGCTAGCCGTAAAACTATGTTTGAACTAGCCCCAATATCTGGAAATTTTGGCGATGGCGATATACTCCCAGTGTAAATTTCAAAATTTTGTATCAATCCCTTTGTATTGCATAAAACATATATTTTATACCCCCACTTGTGAGGCTTTTTAGAGTTGTATGTAACCAGACTCGATTTACTCTTACATAGAACAATTTGTTCATCGACACATAACATCTGTTCTTTAGGGAGACTACGAAATTTAGTTTGTAGCTTGTCCAAAAGTGGGCGTATTTTATAGAGTTTGTCTCTTTGAAAGTCACCACGTTGGGGCATATTAGTGTTGTCGTTGAAATGCAGATTTCGCTTTGTTTCCTCCCATCTATTGGGTGACATTACATTTGCGACCTTTTCCACTCTTGTATATATATATATATATATATATATATATATATATATATACAGCGTGTTCAGCGAGGAATGGGACAGTGCAATATCTCGAGAGCGGATGAAGATTTTTAAATTATGAAAATATTTTTGTAAATATCTTCCAAGGGCGCACATTTGTTGGCACAAAGATTTGAATCAACGCCCATCACCGCCAGGTGGCGCTATCTCACTTCAATTTTTTAAATGCAATGCCCTATTTTTTATTTCATTTTTGGATTCTATGACATATTTGTGATGACTTTTATTAAGACTCCTACCAACCTATCTTTTGTAGTTTCGGAGAAAAAAAATAATTTTTGGAATTTTATTAGTTGAAAGCATACAAATTAAAGTAAATGTTCAAATGTTTCTCCATCATTTTCTGCACACGTTTGATAACGCCTAATTAATGTAACACTAGTTGCCGCTCTTAAAGTTTCTCGTGTTATGTTTGCACAAGCAATTATAATTTTGTTTTGTAACTCTTCTACATCTCTAGAAGGTGTTTCATACACTACACTCTTTAAATGTCCCCAAAGAAAGTAGTCTAAGGGACTAAGGTCAGGAAAACCAGCTGGCCACATAATGGGACCATTTGTACCTATCCATCGTTGCGTCAACACTCTACTTAGATAATTTCTCACTATTGCGCTATTGTGCGCCGGTGCGCCATCCTGTTGAAAGTACATTACTTGCCGCAGATTTACATTTACATCTTCAAGCAAAGGAGGCAGTTGATTTTCAAGAAAATCCAAATAGCGTTGGCCTGTTAAGGTACCATTAAAAAAATATAGGCCAATCAATTTGTCATCTATCATTCCGCACCATACATTTATGTTCCATCTCACTTGGAAATTAGTTGCTCTTACCCAATGAGGATTTTCTGACGACCAGTAATGGGAATTGTGGCGATTAACGATTCCATTGTTTGAAAAATTACTTTCATCAGACCACACGATACGACCTAGAAAACTAGGGTCTTGCGCATTATGTTCCATAAAAACTCCGGTGATAAAATTAAGTCTGCGATCTTGATCTCCTGCATGCAGTCCATGTACCAAATGAATTTTAAATGGTTTGTATTTATTAGATTTTAATATTTTATGGACAGAACCAACTGATACGGCACACTCTTCAGAAATAGACCTCACAGACACATGAGGATTATAAGCTACACATGCTAATACACCGACGGTGTGTGCTTCATCTGTTGCTGTCTTTGTGCGATTCTCGCACTTACGGTGAGGAAAATGGCCGGTTCCCTCAAAATATTTGCTACACGAACAAATGTATTGTACTTGGCTCTTGTGGAACCTTCTCGTTTTCGATTTCCTTGTGACACTTCTGGAGATGATTCTTCAGCGCTACCTTCATCACCAGAAGAACATGCTTCACATCTACTATTCATTTCTAGTGGTAGCTCACAATCTGGGTCTTCATCACTGGACTCTAGCATACTATCATCGCTGTCTTCGGGAGGAATGAGAACCTCTTTGTGCTGGTAGCGATCCATTGTATATCAGCTGTAAATAAAAAAAGAGTCAATATTGACAACTTCAGTTTTTATTGAAATCGCCCAGTGTTTCAAATTTGACACATTGTAAAAAATAACATACCTGACCATGTGGACCAGTGTTACATTTTTGATAAAAACTTGAAAATTAAATTTTTTTATTGAAATACAAGAATTTTTCTAGCGTTAACATGTAAACATAAATAAAACACACTATATAATAGAATACTATTTTTTATTCAATTGTCAATTACCTATAATTCACAAAAACACTTCACAAACTTCGATAACCTATCTTGGTTGACATTTACGACTCACCACAGAACACTATTTACAGAATGTGACTAGAACTAACATTGATCACCACTAGATGGCAGTAGTCGTACTCAGATCTATAATGTAATGTTACACAAGTGTTTCAGTGGACATTTCAAACCCGAATAATACTTTGAGTACAATATATAACCTATTTTTTGTAGTGTTACTAATATGTAACATGGGGCGTTAAGAGGTTAATTCAATCAAACTTTCCTTTCCCTGCTTTGAAGCTAATTTCCTTTTTTCATTATTAGGCAGAAGATAATTTTATCATGTAACGACCATGCATTATTGGCACCAAATTTTTCTCTTGTCGTCTTCAACAAACCATATCGGTCGTCAGTTAATGACTCAGTGATACCCTTTAACATTTTTTTTCTTAACCAAATGTTCTGGCGGTATTTGTATGACGTAAACTTTACTATTATACGCCCTTTGCGTGCCAATACGTCTATATGTGATAAAGCAAATTCACTTAAGTTTAACTTCTCGATGCAGATGTCGTGAATAACGTCTTCGGCATTTTCACTAATTCCGGGACTCCAAGAAACAAGCGGCAATTCTGTCTAGAATAATTTTCTCTCCATTGTGTACCTTTTTGCACATAATTGTTTCAATTAGTTCTGAATTTAATTTTTAAACGCCAAAAATTTTATTCATCCGCTATCTTGAATTTAAGATGGCGGATGAATAAAATTTTAAAATGTAATATTTTTGGAACGTGTAGTCCGATTTCAACGATCATTTTTTATATATTTGTGGTTTTTCTTGGTGTTTATTAAAAGTTATATTTTTCAACTCCTAAACATTTTTTTAAGTTTTTCGATAATTGATCATTTTTCTCGTTGCCATACACAAATATAAATGCTATATAAAGAACTGTAGAAAATTTTATGCTGCTTCTGGTCTTGAGGACGTCCTAGAATTAGTATATGCTAAAAACACAGTGCCACATATTTTAAATGGTCATGTATTTTCTCGTGCAATAAGAGCACATATGATAGTTCAGTGGGCTTTACTTAACCATATTTTAAAGGCGGAAATAAGAGAATTGTCTAATACTGGCAAGGAAATTATAAAAACTGACTTAAGCTGTTAACCAATAAAATTAATGAAATCTTAGAACAAAAAAGAAAAGCGCAGCCGAACGTCTAAGTTGTGGTTCCAGTATATTACACAAATCAATATAATCCATAGCTTTATAAAAGCTGAAAGGACTGGTAATTTTGACATGGACCTTCAAAGCGTTTTAGAAATGATTCCTTTCTTCCATGTATTAGGTCACCAAAATTATACAAAATCTACGCATTTATATAACCCGACCAAGGCGTCATTAAAGCAACATTTATCTCATGATGCCTACAAAAAATTTACTTCAGACACACCGAACAATTCTGGTGTGGCATATGGTCCGACATGACCATTGAAAAAACCCTTTTGCGTTCAATGAAAACATCTGGAGGATTCACAGATGGAAGACATATTACTTGAAGTACACGTGTCAAATAGGTTAAATGAACACCCGTATGCAAAAAGGTTTGTACTGTAGTAGAGGATTTTGTTCAAGTAACCACTCAATCATATAGAACTTAGAGAGTCCAGAGTAAATACTGATCTAAAAGGACTTAAGTACCATATTAACATGGTTTGAACAGCATTCGCCCTTCTACGATGTTCCTGCCCATCTAATTTTAATATCAGCAGGTGTATCAGAGGAGGCGATAAACTGTGATAAAGTGTACGATGTAGCTTCTGTATCTCTTCAGGAACTAACAGGCAAACCTTTTTCAGAATTTCACTTAAGAAGAAAGTTTAAAGTTCAGACGCTGAATCAAATAAAGGTGTATCCACTAGACAAGATATGCACGAAATCAATTCAAACAGCTATCTAATAGAATATTATGCACCATGAAAGGCTAAAACCACCTAAAACATTTTTTCAATATAAACTAAGCAGCTGTTTAACAATGGAAAACTTTGTAAGGGATGTACCAGATACAGATACATATATTTTCGTCATAGATGGTGGTAAACTTTTGTACAAACTTGTATGGCCTAAACTATTTATTTTTGGACAACTTTTTAGACGTTACTATAATTATATTTGTAATAACTGTAAAGGCAACGTTGTAGTCCTTTTCAATGGGTCCTATAAACCCTCAACAAGATATGAAGAGCATCGTCATCGCCAAACAAAGTTTACTTCAAATATAGATTTTACAGACGCTACTCCAGTGACTACCACAAAATGGGATTTTTTTTAATAAGAACGATAAAACCAAGTGAATCGCAGGCTTGATTAATTACTTTACTCAAAATAATATTTCCGTTTTGCAAGCAAAGAATTATTATGATACTTTGGTTGCCAATACGGCCATTAATACTTTAAACTCTGGCAAAAAGGCTATTACAGTAGCAGACGGCACAGATATTTTTATATTGCTACTATGTTTGTTCCAAAATAAGAAATACGACTCTAAGCTTTATATGTTACACTTTGGTTCAGCAAAGTACCCCAATAAATATCTAGACATTTTAATAATTGCAAATTCTTTGCCAGATTACGTGTTAAATAACTTGCTGTTTATACATGCATTTACTGGTTGCGACACAACTTCATATCCATATAAAATGGGAAAGAAACTAATATTTAAGATATTAGAAACCAATTTGCAGTTGTCAGAAGATATCTTAACATTTAATTGCAGTAATACTTTAAAAACTGATTTATGCAACGTAGGAGATAGGATATTTCTTTATTTTTGTTTTGCAGACAACCTAAACGAAGAAAGATACAGTTTTTATAAAAGGATCATATCAAAACTGTAGTTAAGCTCTAATTTTGATTTGTCGTATCTTCCTTCGACAAAAGAAGCTGCTGCTGACATATTTTTAGAGTATATCTTCAAATTCAGTTTTCCAAAGGTCATAATTTAAATCCAGAAGACTGGGGTTGGTGTAAACAGAATAATGAATATTATCCAATCACTAGTAGCAAGTCCCCAGGACAAGATCATTTAATGCCTTCGTTTGTTGGGTAAATATAAACATTTTTGTGAGGGTAATTGTGAATGTTCTGCCTATAAATGTAGTATGAAAATGTAAACTTTCACCAGACATAAACATAAACATAAGGCTTATGTTTATGTTTTAATTTTTCAAATTTGACAAAATTGTTTACTACATCTTTAACAATTTTTAACAAACATTACTACTGACGAAGATAACTGTAAGTGTTATCGAAACGTTTAGATTGTATAATTTAAAGTACACCATTAAAAAATCACAAAAAAGATAAGTATTTTATTATAAATGTAGTAGTCTCTGTAAACTTTGTAAGGGTATATCTTGTCGACATTCAGTTATCCGGAATAGGAAATTTATGTTTTATAATTTTTTTGTAAAGTATTTATATGCATTTTTTCATTTTAACATGGCTGTAGCTTTTTTGTAACGGATGTGTTCAATAATAAAGTTTTCTTTAGTTTATTTTTAATCTTATTGTGTATAGGTATGCCGGAAGAATAATATACTATTAATCTAATTTACAGAAATAGCCAAATATCCTCCGTTGGGTAACGTTTCCATTAATACAGTAATAAGCAAAATGAAAAAGCTATCCATTTTCTTACATTAAAAAAAATCATTCAAATCTAACTAACCGCTCACACGGTATTTAAGTTTAAAGTTTTTATGAGTCCGCCATCTTTAAATCAAGATGGCGGACGAAGCAAGCGGTGGCGTAGAGGAGGCTCTGGAGTTTTTTGTTGTATACCAAGCTAGTATTGACATGTTAAAAATTCAACTATCCCTCAATTTTTTCTTCTGAATATGCTGTACTATATAGGGAAGGTTAACAAGTTACCGCTCATAGAAAAACGCGCAGCCACTGAATTCCTGGTGACGTCACCGACATTATTGTGAGAAATAAACTGTTTTGACATTCTTGTATTTATTTTTTCTATCGTAATTAATTCATGATTTAATTGCAAGTTAAAGTTAAGGGGTCTGCTTCCTTTCAGTCATAAGTATTCCCACAAAAACAAATTTGGGTTTTTGTTGATTCATGACTGTTTTGGGCGTTCCTCTTTCGTGCGTTCTCGAAAATTTTCCCCTTTCGGGAGTTTAGGCTATAAGTAGAAACTTAATGTGCTTCCGATTTCCCATTTCATGCATATCCAGTTATTTAATTCATGTTACACTGATGTAAGCTGTAGGATATTTGGAACAAAATTCAGACGTCTTAACGATATCTCTGCGGTACTGGTGTAACCTCCTCTCTTGGTCTTTTTTTGGCGTTGTATAAATACTTATCAACTTCATTTTTTGTAATATCTTGTATAGGTTTTTCTCACTGATATCTTTGACTTGACTTCATCAGTACGAATCGCTCCTAGACACTTCCTGTGTATGCAAATCCATAGAAGGGTTGATTTTTTGTTCTTTTCTTTAAGTTGAACTTGTATTCAGAATAAAAATATAACCGGTTTTCCACATTTTGATTCCATCACTTCCATCACAAATGTTCTAATCGTGATGTGCCCTTCTTGGATTAGAATTTAAATATAACAAAGTATAATAAATAGTTGCCTAAAAGGCAAATCATGGCGGCAAACAATTTGTGGTGGTGAAAGATAGTGTAAGTAGAAAAAAATATATATATAATTAAAATATCAGCAGACAATTTAATTTAAAAATTAAGATCAGTATTTTTTTGTGTTCTATCTAGTTGCGTATCTAATGTAATAAAGTGTTAAACAATGTGTTAAAATGGGTAGACATATTTCTAAAGAAGGGAAAGAAGAAATTTTCATTAATCAAGCTGGAAATAGTGGTGGTTTAACAAATGGCGTTACAGAACCAAGATGTAAAAGTTCGTACTTGGAAGGAAGTTGGGATCATTATTGCTATAATTGTAATTATAATCATAACAGTGTTATACTCAGTGCAAAAGCAAAAGAATTCATAAGGAAATTATTAAAAGTAGAGAAATGCTGAATACGTTGAATAAGATTTAAGTTTAAAATTATCAGCAATATAAATACAACATTGATTTAATTAAAATTTTAATATACTATTTATAGTATCATGGAATATCTTCAGATTAAGTTCAAATTTACATTGAATCCGCAGTAACAAGTGTGCAAGCGAAAATTAGGCAAGACAGATTAGTGGAAAGTGATAAGAAACCTATAAGTGTAGTGATAATTAGTTAAGTTAGTACAATGTTCCAGATTAAGGGTGAACCATTTACTTTCTTATTTCTTAATTTTTTTCTCTACTGGCTTATTCTACAATCTGGACCTCAACTAACAAAATTTTTTTTATTAGAAGTAAATAGATGTCTTTAGTTATTGCTAGCTTAGATAAAATTAAAGAAGAGATAAATTCATTTCTAGAAAACTTAATCCCAACTAACAGATTCGTAAAAGAAAACGGGTAGAGATTAGGAATAAATTAGTAGATCTATTTAATCAATTTCAAAGTTTAGCTTTTAAATATTATAAGAAAGGTCATTTAGGTGATAAAAATGTTAACAGAGCTGTTAAAATTATATTTCAAGAAATCTATGACAAACTTGTTCATATTTTCGCAAATATCAAATGTTCAGATAGTATACCTGAACGAATTGGTTCTCATATTATCGAAGTAGGTTTATTAGAAATAATAGTTGATGACATTTTAGAAGAAGAAACTGAAGAATTAGACGAGGAATTTCAGGATAGTTTCGTGACGGTTATTGAACAGTAACGGCAGGTACGTTGATTGCGAATACGGAATCGCACACGATCGTCCCAAGCGCGTTTTTCACTCCTTTACCAGCATCAAGACAACAACAAAATCATACACTAAATCTTCAAACACAAACAGCAGCTACAATGCCTCTTCAAAGAAAATAATTTTTCGATATTGCAAACAATATTTAGCGGCGATGATTCCGAATTAGATTCGTTTTTAAATGGTCTCGAACTTAAACGTCGAAGGTCATGAGGATATAGTCAACGCTTTGGTAAAAACTAGACTTTTAGATCGTGCTAGTAATTTAATACCTAATACAGACTATATTAATACAATTATAAGTAAATTGAAGAAAGGAATACGAAGAGACACTATTGAATCGGTAACCAATGCTCTTCAGAAATGTAACCAGAATTATAAAAGTCCCAAATATGCCATGCAAATAGAAAATCTTGCAGTAAAATTGAAGGGATGCTATGTAAATGAAGGGGCATCTAATAATTTAGCTGAAAAACTTACTCTAAACGCTACTGTTAGGGCTGCTAAAGAGAATGTGTCTGACGAACGAGCAAACATTTTTTTCGAATTATCTGAACTTACGTCAACCGATCATCTTATTAAGCAAATTCGTAAGTTGTCTACTGAAAAATCGACAGCTAACGTTTTCAGCATGTCAAACAGAGGAAAATTTGATCGCCAAAACAGTTTTAGTCAAACCTTCTGTTCAAGCAGATTCAGTCGTAGAAATTTTAGTGGATGTAGAAACAACAATCAACATTACAACAATAATAACCATCATAACACTAATTATAGTAATAATAACAACCTTTTCGATTAGGTAATTATCGACAACAACATGGAAATTGGAATCAAGGAAATTCTAATCAACAACGACCAAATCAAGATTCTGGTCAGGTAATGTCTACAACGTTCAGGAGCAACAATCTCAAGATCCACAACCATCGGAAAACTGCCTGAACCCCTCTCAAACTGGTCCACTGCGAATTAAAGTGTTTCAACTTGGACTTCATAGTCGTAAAAGCTCGTATGACTGGTGATAGAGACTTAACATTCGTCGTTGATTCGGGAACAGACATTCGTTTGGTTAAACGACCACACGTGAATCCAGAACAAATTGTAAATTTGTGAAATGCAAGTAATATTCGAGTTGTAAGTGATCAATCAATTCAGTCTATAGGAACAACGTACACAAATGTAATGTTTAAAAATGAAATTGAGATTTCTCACAAATTTCACATCGTCAGCTCATCATTTCGTTTGGCAAGCGATGGAATTCTAGGTAGAGATGAATGGACACTAAAAATGGGTGAAAATGCAATGGAAATTCCAATTTATGAAAAATTTTCTAAATCAAAAATTATTATACCTCTAAGATGCAAAGTTTTGAAAAGAATTGATTCATTGTTTTGGAATGATAAATGGGATAAAGTAATTGAAAAACAAGAGTTGGATCCGGGTGTGTTTATTGGTTCAAGTGCTCCATATGTACAAATACTTAATGTAAATACGGAAAGTGTTAGTGTAGATTTAGTGAATTAAATTTAAGTGAAACACCTGATTACGTGAAAGAACTTTAAAAAAATTGATGTGCACAGTATTCTGACGTTTCCATCCTGGATGGGGATCAATTAGTATGCAATAATTTTTACAAACATGACATAAGAATGAAAAGCAATGAGCCCGTACACATTCAAAGTTACAACATTCCATATAATCTAAGAAACGAAATGAATCAACAAGTAGACAAACATTAAGAATGGTGTAGTAGAAGAATCTTTCAGTTCATATAATTCTCCATTACTTTAGTTCCAAAAAATCAACTGACGGAAAACCAATTTGGAGAAGGTGCGTAAACTTCGCAAACGTTAACAAAAATAGCATCACTAAAAATTTCCAATTCCAAAAATAGCGAAAGTCCTAAGTAACCTTGGAAAATGTAAATATTTTTTGTTCTTGACTGTGCTAATGGTTATTATCAAGTTGAACTTGAAAAAGAATCTTGTGAAATCACTAGTTTTCGACATCGAAAGGACAATTTCAATTTTGTCGAAGTCCTTTTGGTTTGGCAAACAGTCCTGCAAATTTTCAACTAATGCTCAACATCGTTTTAAGTGGAGTACTTTCACTCACATTTCTATTTTGATGGTATTGTTTGCACAGAAAAAAGTGTAAACAATGCTCTGAAGAATCCAGATCAAGTTTTTGAAAGATTGAGAAAGTTCAACGTCAAATTAAATCCAAAAAAGTGTAATTTTTTTAAAAGATGTATCATTTCTTGGGCATACTTTAAGCGAAGATGGTATTAGACCAGATAAAGACAAACGTCTCATAATAAGAAATTATCTAAAGCCTCAAAACTACAAACAAGTAATACGTTTTATAGCATTTTGTAACTATTTTCGAAAACTTATCTTACTTTATAGTGAAATCATTGAACCATTTCGTAAAATGTTGAAGAAGAATGCAAAATTTTTGTGGAGTGACAATTGTGTTATGAATAAACTGGTACCAGAAGAACAAGAAAAAATGAGGTTGATGAGAATATCAAAATAATAGAAGTCTTTAATTCCTACGAAGTAATAAAAATTCCTACTGTGAGAACTGATAATTACGCAAATTATCTTGATATCAAGTTGATATCTAAGAAGAAAATGATCGGTCATCAAAGGGTAGGTTTTTGTAATGGCAAACCAACTTTAGCAGCGGTTTTGCACAGCATCGTAAGGATAGCTGGAGAGTGTAACGTCCTTAAAGTAAAAATATGTAAAAATGATAAATTGTTTCAGTTTTTTAAAGTAAATCAAGTTAAGAAATCAGCAAATGAAATATTAGAAAAAGAAATTCTACAAATTTTCATTCACCAAGGGCCCATTAGAATAGACAATGAAAATGGCCAAATGAAACTCATCGAGAATTACCACAATTCTAAATCACTTGGTGGTCATGTAAGATCGCAGAAACTATACAAAAGTTTAAATGCAATACTTTTCAAAAATATGGCTAAAAAAGTAAGAAACTATGTGAAAACTTGTACGACACGTCAGATGAATAAAAACAAAATTTCCAAAACACAACCAATGGAAATCCCTCCAACTCCTCCAGAAATATTGGATATTGTGGATATTGTTACATTGGATTTGGTTAGTCCCTTGCCAATCACTGAATATGGATCTAAATATGTGTTAGCTGCTCAGTGTGAACTATCGAAGTACTTACTTGCAGTCGCGATTAAAGACAAAACGACTCTTTCAGTGGCGAAAGCATTCGTCTAAAACATTATTTTAGTGTACGGAAACCCTCGTGTGTGCCTTATTGATTTAGGATCTGAATTTATGTCCTAACTTTTTAGTGAAGTAGTGAAATTATTGGACATTATACATAAAAATTAACACCATATCATCATGAAACATTGGGGTCAAATGTCATTTAGCATTAGTAACATTTTTCAGAAACTTTCTAAAAGATAGTGATTGGGATAATTTATTAAAATAGTTTTGTTTTGTTTACAATACATTACCTAACGTTGTTACCAATATTGATCCGTATACTCGTTCACTATTATTCAACAAAGTTCCGCGTTTATCAATAAAGGTAGAGTCTATGAACCAATTTATAACTTTGACGGCTATATTACCAAAATGAAGCGTAGTGTTATGTATTGTAGTGAAAAGGCAGCTGAATTATTAGAAGATGAAAAAAACGAAAAATAAAAAATGATAAAAATATAAGATTTTTAGATATACAAATACGACAAACAGCTATATTAACTAAGGAAAATAGAAAAAATAAATTAGATACACTAGTAGCAGACAGGCAGTAGACAGATAGTAGGTAGGGTAGTAGTAGACAATATAGACAATGTAGACGATAAGAAGCATGTTATGTTAAAAGTAATTAGAATCCAATTGTGAGTAATTATTAACCAGAATTACTAATGTTAGTTCAATTATATAAAGTTAGTTGTTTAAAATGTACATCTCTTAAGTGACATCTACACGTACGAGGACCCAGTTGTACATTAATCGTACACACGTAAAAAAAATACGCGAATGTTTTCAATAGCTTTGCTGCAAGATTCCTGAAGAACTAATAAATATTATGTCATATTTATGCCATCCTTATATTGATGGAGTGGGAAATATACATTTACATTTAATTGAACTTGTGTACTTTTGTAATCATACGTACAATAAACAATTAATATTATATTATTCTATGTACAGGCTGTCCCAAATTCGAGGACAAGCATGGGGATCTCACTTATTATAAGAGATAGGACATAGGTTTAAATTCGACACTTTTGCTAAATTCGATGCCGAGTAATAATCTGAAAAGAAATTTGAGTTAACTCGAATGGATTTGGTTCTATGCTCAAAAAACTAAAAATTTCGATTTTCGTTTTTCGCGTTTGGCCACCTTATTATTAGGAATTTTCAAAATTCGATTAAACATTATTAAGGCACCTTTTTACGCACAATACTATTACGGTATTAAAAATATTATGCGACGTTTTGTTTATTCTGAACCATCATCAGGTTTATTTTTTCTTATCGGGGTTAAGACATATCTTTATGGCGTTGGATGGAGAATGTTATGCTGATTTTAGCAATATATAACACTTCATGGTTTGATCGACTGCGAACTAAAATACTCTTAAATTAAAAACTAAATATTACATTATCACGATACCCATGAATCAAACAAAACTCAGGAGTTGGCTTTTGTCATGTCATTTTCTAATTGTAATTGTGCTTTAAAACTTGCAAGTTTCTTTAGAATGTTTTCAAATTCAGAAAAACGAGACATCATAAGGATATTTTATAGCTGCAATAGAAATAGTGTCAGAGCAGAACAAAGATATTTAGAGGAATATCCGGAGAGGCAGCAACCAAACCAGAGATATTTTTTTAAAATTAGACCAAAATTTGCGAGAATTTGGATATTTTCAGAAACCTCTAAATGCATATGGTAGCAGACTAGACAGAGATGCCGAAGAAGAAATATTACATCAGGTACTATTTGTTAGTATTATACTAATTATAATAATTTCCACTCACTTCACTGCTAATTTCAGCAGACATTCTTTTTGGAGAGTTATGACTTTATGTTATCCATCTTAGGTTCAAGAAAATCCTTCAACATCTACCAGAGAAATAGAGCAAACTATTGAAGTGCCAAAAACGACAGTTTGGCGAGTGTTAAAGCAACACCGTTATAAACCATTTAAGTTACACATTAGTCAAACTCATCGGCCTGGGGACGATATGAGACGGTTGGATTTTTGTAACCAACTTAGTACCAAAATGCTGGAAAATCGCAACTTTCTCAATCAAATAATTTAGACGGATGAGTGCAATTTTTCCACTAATGGAATGTTTAATCGAGCACTACTGGTCCGTTGAAAATCCACGAATTAACAGGCAAATGCGAGGACAAGGCCACCGGTCCTTTAATGTGTGGGTTGGAATCTGGAAGGATAGGCTCCTTGGGCCAATTATTTACGAAGGTATCCTAACGTCTCAACGCTACCTCGCATTTCTAACACACGAAATATCAGACATTTTGGATGATGTTCCGCTAAACGAAAGATGGTCTCTCTGGTGGCAAATGGACGGAGCTCGTCCTCATAATGCTGCGATAATAAGTGAATATCTTAACGGCGAATTTCCTGATAAATGGATGGGAAATAGGGGACCACTTAGGTGGCCAGCAAGAAGTCCAGATTTAACCCCTTTAGACTACTTCCTCTGGGGCTATTTAAAAAATATAATTTATAAGACGCCACCGCAAAATATAGAAGAACTCCAGAATCGGGTTGTTAATGAACTTCGTCAAATTCCCAGGCGAACCATTCAAAGAAGCGTAAACAATTGTAGAAGAAGAATTCGTTACTGTATTCAAGAAGGAGGAAACTTGTTCGAACATTTATTATAATAATTTTTGTTTGTTTGTCTGTGTAATTATTTTGTTGTTACCTATCGATAAATTTGCGTTGTCGCTATTATGACCGTGTTACATAGACCTACTTGTTTGAGTTGTTTGTTAATGTTTTTTTTTAAATTGTTTAACTGTTTTTATATTTTTTTGGATGTTCTAACGAGTTTAACAAATTAAATAAGTAGAACTACTGTAATTATTCCTTGCTGGATCCAAGAAGGCGGAATCTTGTTCTTCGTATTTTTCTCATTATTTTAGTTCACAGTCGATCAAACCATAAAGTGTTATATATTGCTAAAATCAGCATAACATTCTCCATCCAACGACATAAAAATATATCTTAACCCCCATAAGAAAAAATAAACCTGATGATGATTCAGAATAAAAGAAACGTCGCATAATATTTTTAATACCGTATTAGTATTGTGCGTAAAAAGGTGCCTTAATAATGTTTAATCGAATTTTGAAAATTCCTAATAAGGTGGGCAAACGCGAAAAACGGAAATCTAAAATCGAAATTTTTAGTTTTTTGAACATAAAACCGAATCCATTCGAGTTAGCTCAAATTTCTTTTCAGATTATTACTCGGCATCGAATTTAGCAGAAGTGTCGAATTTAAACCTATATCCTATCTCTTATAATAAGCGAGATCCCCATACTTGCCCTCGAATTTGGGACAGCCTGTACAATGCGATTTTAAAACTTAATAAGGAAATAGGCTATTAAGACAAAGAGATCATTTTAACATGAATCCCCATTAACTACACAATTGGACAATGCAATTTTAAAATTTAATAAGAAAAGGGGTAATGAAATCAAAGAAATATTGATTGAAATGAGGTAGTCTTAGATTTAAAGTTTGATAAAGGTATCGTTGGTGGTGAATTTATGTTGATACTATATTTCTCTTAATGCACAAACATTAATAAAAAAGTACTTCGAAGCAGCTGTATTTTATTGTTATTTGTATTAGTTTTATGGAATGTAAAGAAATGATAATATTCTATCCCGTGAACTTTCTACATTTAATTACACCATGATACAGTTATAAATACTGTACAGGGCGAGTCATCGATATAATAAAGTAAACTAGTGGTTTATGGGTAAACTTGGTCAATAAAATGTATTTAATATATTATATGGCTAGTAAATGTGCGCATTTTAAAATTATTCTTGACTGTAACGTGTGTCCCAAAAAGCAGGGCAAGACAAAGTTAGTGTTTCTTAATAGAATATCTTGTACGTCATTCGATTTTTGAATTTTACGTGCAATTATAATATTTTATCCAAAAAATCGCATTTACAGGCATAGCTTTATTATTATGTACCATCTTGTGTTTTGTTGTTTTATATCTGGACCAAGGAGGTACCGAGCTTCACCCTATGTTCCGAAGACGAAATGTTAGAGATGAATGCCACAGGGTGTTCGAAATATATGTTCAAAACTGCGTTTACAAGTATAAATTTATTATTATGTACCATCTTGTGTTTTGTTATTTTATACTTGTACCAAGCTGCAGCCCGGTGGTGGTGTGGAAGGTTAACGTCCTGTTGCAGCCACATATTCCGTCGTTCATCATTACTACGCAGATGAAGGTTAGGCAAAAATTCTTGGAGGAAGTGTGTAATAGTGCATATTAGGGCGATTTATAGCACGATTGCTTCCAAACGTAACCTCTACTGCCATAAGTTGAAAGGTTTGGATTAATCTAAAGTTAAGCACTAATCCACTCGAAAAATTTTACTCGCCTTTCGAAGTCATAATTTGGTAATTCAATACGGTAAAGTTGATACTTGTATTTTCTAGTTCGATTGACAGTTGATTGTGACGTTTCACATGATATTGTTATCTGACGACTACTTACTGATATACAAATTTTCTTCAATATGTTACTGGTATTTCTGTTTACCACTTAACATTTTGCATAATCCACAATGCCAGTAGAATCGAATCTCTCCATCAAATTTTCAAAAGTGAGCCGAGTGTCGAGCAGGGTAGTTTATTATGTGTAACATTTGAGCAGGAAGACAATTTTTTGAGCCTCTCCTTAAGACATATACCATATCCATTAATTCACATTTAGAGTAATCCATTATTTTACTATTGAATATACAAAACTTTCACAATCTTAAATGACTAGATAAGTTCACCGAAAACAATTCACCAAAACATAATTAAACGAATTAACAATTCATCGAAATACAATTTACCGAAAACCATTTTGCCTGACACTATTTTGTTGCATTACAAATATTATTTACATTTGACATTATTTTGCAGTTGAGAATATGGTGGCTTTTTTAAATTTCGGCGACTATGTGCGGGGGTTGAATGCTTTCATCTCTCATTAAACACAAATACTGTTCATCTCAATTTGCTTAATTGATTTTCATTATCTCCTTTCACTTGTCCACATACTTCAAGTAAAATTAATCGGTAATAATTAAATTATCATTGTTCACTAATTACTAATTACCTCTACTTATCTTAATGACTATTAAAGGTATAGGTAAACGTAGTGTTACTTTTGGCAAGTTTTATTTCAAAACTGCTTGTGCTACAGTGAACGTTGAAATGACTGTTTAGTGAAAAAGGAAAACGCAAATGTGTGCTTGATGGCCATGTATATTTTAAAGACAAACAAGTTGAAACGCGAATATATTGGTGCTGTGAACAATACCAAAAACTGAAATGTCGGGCGCGTTTGGTAACAGTGGATGATAACGTCGTAAAGAGAAACGACTTACACTTGCTGATGCAGCAGAAGTAGAAGCTGCTCAAGTTATGAACAGTATTCGCGCTAATGCCACAGACACTCAAGATGCGCCGCATTACATCATATCAAACGCTACGATTGGGATTACGCAGGCTGCAGTAACGAAGCTGTCAAAAGTAAGTACAATTAAAAGAACAATTAGAAATATACGGACAAGGCACGAAGGTATACCACCTTTACCTATTCATCGGCGGGACATCGTTTTACCTAATAAGTGTACGTTAACACGCAATGGGGACGAATTTTTATTACACGATTCTGGACACGATGAAAACCGAATTTTAATTTTTTGTACTAGAAGGAACCTTCAACTTTTAGCCAGATCAGCTAATTGGTACGCAGACGAAACCTTTAAAACTGCCCCACATCTGTTTAACCAACTCTACACGGTGCACGGTTTACTTACATGCTAACATCGCAATTCCCTTAGTATTCGCATTGCTACCAAATAAAAGAAAAGAGACGTACCAGCGATTCCTTCAGAAACTTCAACCGGGACTTTTACCAGTTACAATACTAACCGATTTTGAGTCAGCAATGGTGAGTGCCATTACAAAAGAATTCCCGCAGAGTCATCATCGTGGATGTTTTTTCCATTTCACCCAGTCCATATTTCGACAAATTCAGTCGCAAGATTTTAAACAAAGATACGAAACCGATGCTTATTTTGCTCTAAAGCTTCATTTATTACCTGTGATAGCATTTGTTCCCGTCGAAAATGTAGTAGACGCATTTGAAAGACTATGTGACGAACAACTATTTTGAGGATGTATGGATTGGACGTCCTAACTGCTGTCAAGGTCGCCGGCCACCGCAATTTTCTCATTGGGTGTGGAATTGCTTCGAGGGAGTAGAGCGGGGGCTACCGAAAACTAACAATTCCATTGAAGGGTGGCATAGGGGAACTGAAACACAAATTAGAGCGGATCACCCGAATATATGGAGATTCATCAAAGCCATCCAGAGGGAACAAAGTTTAAATGAAGTTCAGATAGAGCAGTATAACAGTGGTGAAGAAGGTCCACCGATGCGTAAAAAATACAAAGACTGTGCAATTAGAATAGCGCGGGTAGTGAACAACTACAACGTCAATGACAACGCATATGATTATTTACGAGGCATTGCAAATAATTTAAGTTTTTAAATAAATGGGTACATGAATAAAAAAAACGGTGTAAGGGAATGGAAAATCCAAAAACAAAATTAAAAACAAAAAGAACACAAAAATAAGAAACGGTGTAAGGAAATGAAAAATCCAAAAACAAAATTAAAAACAAAAAAAAACACAAAAATAAGAAACAGTGTAACGGAATGAAAAATCCAAAAACAAAATTAAAAACAAAAAAACGTCAAGGAAAGGTCAACTTCCAACTTTTAAACACGCCAGAATTTTTCTACCAGTCCTAATCCTGAACAAAGTGTGAAGGAAAGTTGGAAATATGCATAATATTATAATTTAACAATTCGGTGAATTGTATTTCGATGAATGGTTATTTCGGTTATTTGTGTTTCGGTGAATTGTCTTTCGGTGAATTGTTTATTCGGCGAATTTTTCGTTCGGCGAATTGTTATTCGGTGAATTGTTTTCGGTGAATTGTATTCGCTGAATTGTTTTCGGTGAACTTTTCGGCTCCCATCAAAATGCAACAACAGTTTGATAAGTCATATGTTTGTCACGTGGGAAATTGTTTTCATGGCTACTGCGAATAACCACAAGAAAAACCATTGAAATATTGAATAATATAGATAACTGAAAAACAGTGAAACAGAAAAATTTGGCAACGATGTAGATGGTCCGATTTTCGCTTTACGCTTGTCAGCTCGACGTTGTATTGTTAATTGTTCTTTTAAGTTTGGTAAAGACGGATGAAAATCGTTACAGTGAACACCCTAGATCTGTTTGGGAACAGTGTATATAGACTTTAGACCATATTGTGGTCCGTGTGGACATGACATCACCTAACTTCTTTAAGAAACAACCGTAAGTTTTGCATTAAACTGTTAATTGTAGCGAACATCTAGATTGCATTTTATATAAAAAAGCCTGCGTTTGTGGAGAAAGTTACAACAAAATTTAAAAAATGATATGTTCTATTCCTTAACAATTATGTTGAAAATAAAAATAACAATATTGTTGAAAGGTTGGACTCAAAAAAGAAAAAAAACTTATTGAAAACAAAGAAACTGTATTCAACTGAAAAAATTAAAAAGCTTTTAAATCTTGATTTAATTTCCTATTGCCTGGTCCTAACTTTATTGTACGCGTAGCAAAGTATTATCTATTTCATAACACTTTTTTTCTGAATTTACCTATTTCTTCTATTCCAATAACTTATTGTTAATTGCGCATGTAAGTACCTACATCAATGTACAACCTGTATTTTCGTTAATGGAAATCCATTGGACTTGTACATAATTATTTATGTAACATACTTCATAATACGTAATTAAAAATTATTATTAATTTTATTAAATACATAAATAAAAGTTTACCTCGAGTAGGATTTGAACCTACGACCTGTACTTTTCTAGAGTTCAAATCCTACTCGAGGTAAGCTTTTTATTTATGTATTTAATAAAATTAATAATAATTTTTAATTACATATTAAACTTATTCGTTCATAACAAAACATAATAAAATACATCATAATACAATCAGTTTATAGTTCTGTCTTTTATTGATTGATTTAAGTACCTACTTGTATAGTAAGTATGTACTTGTTAACTTTTCGTTCATGGAAATACAGCTACTGAAACTATGGTAAGTACCAATTTTGTTTGTTTTAATTTAACTAATTACTTCCTGCGGTTTTTAACTTTTTAAACCGAGCATTCTCCACTCGCGCTTTTTATAGAGTGTTTCGCGCGACCGTGGAACTGCGAGTCGGACCACCTTTAACAGCTTATGCGACGTTGCCACATTGTACATTGAAGCGTACTGTGGTAGAGGGCATACTTATGAAGAATTGTGTGGTTTTGATTCTCTTTAACACTGCGCACAGATATACAGGGTGTTCTATTTCATGGACGTGTAATTTTTTTATTTCAAGTTACGCAGGTTTGAAATTATATTTTGAACAACCTGCATCATTTATCTCTAATATTTCTTCTTCAGATAATAGGCTTAAGCTTGGTGTTTCCTTGGTCGATATATAAAATTTTTCCTAACAAAACTCAAGATGATACATAATAATAAAGATATTCCTGTAAATGCAATTTTTTGGATAAAATCATACAAACAAAGTTTTATAATTGCACCTGGAATCCAAAAATGGAATGATATATAGATTGTTCCATTGTCATGAATCCATGATTTTAACAAGATTTGGTGATCAATTTCGAATTTATAAATTATTTGTTAGTACCGAACATTTTGAATGGGGTATAGATTCTCGTAATTGGATTTAATCATACATCAAAGATTGAAGAAACTTTTCGATTGTGACGTTTTCTTTTGTCGTTTACGTAATTTAAAGGTTTACGTTTTTTTTTTTTTGTATTTTCTAAGATGAAAGTGAACATTGTTGTTAATCGTAGTAAGATGGAAGTTTTAAAAGGAAAATGTGAATTACATTTTGGTTTCGTTATTTAGGGAAGCTCGCTTGGTAGAGTTTGAAAGGAAACATTCGTTGGTATATTTAAAATTAGGGTTAGTTTTATACAAATAATTGCTCGTAATCCAAAATATTAAGTATTAATCTGAACCTGTACATTATTAATGTAAAGATAATAAGTAACGTACTGTAAATAATTTCGCTTGAGAAGTAGCCCAAGCAGCACAGAATGTTGGCCCAATATAGGCTAAAAATTTATTACATATTGGTGCAGTATTGTCATTCGAGATTGGCCCTACATAAGATGTGAACGCTTGAAAAAATTGGGCCAATGTGGAAAAAAACGTTGGGCCAACATAACAATTTAGGTTGGGCCAACATAGTAATTTATGTTGGGCCAATATAGCAGTTTATGTTGGGCCAACATTGCAATTTATATTGGCCCAACATAGCAATTTATATTGCGCCAATCTAATGCCCAATACTCGGTCAACGTGGACTTAGCTTTACGATTTTTACGCCTCTTTTAACTTACCGCATGTAACAACGCTACATTATTTCTCATTAGTTCGGATTGTACACACAATCAAAGTCATGGTTAATCATAGTCAGTTTAATGAAGAAGTGGCAATCCAACTTACACATTTTAAATTTTTACAAAATATGTACATAAAATTAATTTTCTAGATTTCTCATTTTTCTTCCACCTTCCCAGTCGCCAGCAGTTGCAAACACATTGCTCAAATGTTTCCCGATATCCAAATCTGTTGTATCCGGAAATTTGTATCTTACTGCATCTAGAAAAAGTCTTTAAAACACGGAAATAAAATTACCGATATAATACCAGCCATAGCCTTAATCAACTGTGAATAAAGAGAAAAATTCTTTTTCTTTTTTCTACCACAATAGGAGTATTGTATGACCAAGTCTTTGACAAACATCCTTTTGACCATTCTTACACAGAATTTTCTAGGATCCTGTCCGCCTATGGCCACTAAAGAGGCAACCTGGAATAGAAGAAAATGATAGAATTTTGTTGAAAAGTTATCATACAAGATTTATGTTTACCAAATTTTTAGACTTCTCTAAATCTGCACATTTGTCGTTGAGACTTATAAGGTCTTCTTCTTCCTTAAGTGGAAAGCCAAAGTCATCTGTCGAGTGTGGTAGATTTCTCATTACGTTATTCACAAATTCCCTTTGCTCCTGGCGTAATAAAACGACTTCCTTTCTCAATTCTTTAATTTCGAACTTTATCTCCCCTGGGGCAGCTGACATATCTTTTAAAACCCTTTTCAAAGAATCCTTTAAAGTCTCTGAAATAAAATACGTTCAGTGTAATCGTTTTGTGTGAACGTTAGTGTACCCATACCATTAGTTTGGGATCTTTGGTTTCGGTCTTCTTGAACAGCTACTACTGCTTTACAGGTAAAAATTTAGTAAAAGGTATGAAAAAATTGCGTTTATTATTACCCTCTCCGCAGTCTTCCTGATCTTCATCAGAAGTGGGATTATTAATAACCCTCTTCACCAACGCACTAGCATCTGCTAAGTTGAACCGCGTCCCTTTGCATACTCCCGACAATTCATAATATTCAACGTCGACGGAAAGCTGTGCACACTCTTCTATCGATTTTCTTACACGACCTTGGCTTTTAAGTTTGGGCCAAAGATACAGTGTTTTCGCTGAATTAATAGCCCAGCTTGACGGCACGTACTCGCAGGAATGATCTAAGACGAAAGAAACCATTATTTTACTTAAAAACCACAAATATAAAATAAATGAAACAAAAACGTTAACTAAAAATGTGTTACTCATACCTTCATTAAAAACAACAATATCCCACGATTTGCTCATGGTGATTGTAGAATTTATTTAAAGTAACCTAAAACAAAATACATATGAGTTTTTTATAACCTGTTAACAATATTTACCCAGCGTCTCCATTAAGAAAGACCAATTCCAAAAAAGTCATGTTCCAGTTGAAACAAAATACATTTCGTAAGAATTGTTTCAATTTCAACTTTAAACTGATAAGTGCTTAAGGATTTGACTCTAAAAATGTTAATCCTGTCTGAGTGAATTGGATATGTGAAAGCAGGCTGTGTTGATTGGAAGATTGATCCAACGAGTTTCATCTGCCCTTCTTCGTCAAGAATACTATTTACTTCCATAACCTTCTTGGACCTTAATATGACATACCGATCTCGCATATTATTCACAGAAATATACTGATTTTTGTATAGAATGGTTAGAATTCCTTTGGAACTGCCCCTCAAAATCTTTACAGGATCAATTAATGGATTGTATGACACGTTTTTTCGAAACGAAGATAAATTTCGCTCGAGGAGTTGCTTTGCCACTTGAGAAAAGGGCTCATTGCCTGTCCGCACCAGCTTTTTCAGACAACCCAAATAGTTCTCAAATTGAAAGCATGAGATTTGGTCTAAATTATGTCCATTTTCAAAACATTCAAACAAAAGATGCTGTAATGAATGCGTATTATATACAGGCTCCATTTCTGGATAGAGTTCGGCAAACAAACTGGAGCACTCCTTTATCATTCTCAATGCATCTTCTTTAAGATCCTCCTTAGCGTTAGCGCTAGCAAGACGGAATGAGCAGTGCAATAACATAAAATGTTTATAAAATTTGGTAGCCAAAAGCGTATTTAAAACAAAAGGTCCAATATAAAGCAAAAATGCTCTGAATTGGGTAGCTTTCCATCTATCTATTTCCTCAATAGGAGCTGGTTTACGGTTCAACTCTTTTGGGAATGTCTGACTAATAATCATGAATCGTTTAGACATTTCCTTTCGATATGCGGGGGATATACGAAAACAGGAATCGCTCTTTACCCAATAATGTAATAATCTTTTCATGGTACCAAGATATCCCAAATGCATCACATCTAGTGGCATGCCACGGATTATATCAAAATTGTCTATGTTAATAAGGGGACTAACACCGGTGTGGTGCTCCTGATCTAACTGTAAACGGAATCTCTCGTTTGTCCGTAGAATATGATTTGCACTGTTGGGGATAAATAAAATTCTATTATTAATCCGCTCTCCTTTGATGTGACATCTCTCGCAACCAAAATAACTATTGTGCGGCTTGATACATTTTAAATAAGATCGAGCAGGAGCATCACAAATTAAAAACATTAATCTGAATGAAAAATGCTCGGTGGTATGCGAACCTGAAGGGATTGAAATGCCCCCTTTTTGAAGTTTATTTCACTCCTCGATAAAATCTTTAAGGAAATCATTCAAATCTTTAGGCTTACTTGCTCCCTGAAACAGTGCAATTGTAAACGGTTGAATATTGTAGTTTTTCAGAAATATGCTTCCAAGAATAGGCCAAAACTGTTTGTTAGAGATATTGTAAATGGGAAGACCATCTATGTTACACATTAAATCAATTGATTTAAGTTCCAAGTTTTTCAGGATCTCACCAACTCCACTATCAAACTGACTAGCCACACCATTTTCTATACCAAAATAAATATACATTCCAGGTTTTCCTGCACTATCAAGCATAACTTTGCTATCTAAAGCTTTAGCTATTTTTAACAGAGTCCTACTGCATGTAAGTAATGTAGGATGGAAATGCTTCAAAATTTTTAAAAGGGAGTCTAGTTGCAAATGGTTTACATTTTGTGTAATACTACAACGTTTGAGTTCAGTTTCTAAGGAAATGCATTTGTTTTCACCAGAAGAGATACGATTTAACAATTGGTTTTTATTTTCCTCGATTTGTGAACAATTTTCAATGCAGAGTTCTGAATCTGTCGACAACTGTTCCCAATCATCCAATTCTGCCCTGACCTCCAATTGACTATTATCATGAATAAATATTTTTGAAACTGAGTTGGATGTGGAAGCAGGGGTGTCCAATTTAAATCTTTTGTCTTGAGAATTTTCAAAGTTCTCATCAAACTTCTTTCGAATTCGACTCATAAACATTGATTTCCGCGATCGGTGAGACATGATAATTCTGCAATAACTCAGAACATCAAAATTCACTTTAATCACACCCAACATACCATTACTGTGACGCCATAGTACATCGTAAGGCATAATGTATCGTTAAAATGTTTATTAATGTTCATAAAACCAAAAACATTTTGCTTTACCGCTATCACACTTCAAAGCAATTTAGACCAGCGCATTTGAATTAGGGATGAACAGTAATATATCATTTATTATGTGTAGAAATGAATAATTAAAATTATTTTAAGCAGTTGTGAAATAAATTTTAAATGGAATAGGTTTTTCCGCTGTTTGTGATTATAGTAATTTTTCGTAGTGGTGTGTAATTTCTTTTAGAAAATTTGAAATATTTAGAACATTTTGGCGATTTTGGAGTATTCTGTTTATTTTGGAAATATTCTATTGATGTCGGAAACACTTTTTAAGTTGTTGGAAGATATTTTGTAAATACTTGGTTTATGTTGAAAATTGATAGGAAGTTTTCTTTATCCCGTTCATATTAGGAATTTTTTAAAAACTTTAAATGAATTTCATTTATATTTTCTAATACGTAATTGATTTTTGATTCTAAACTATTATCTTAGCTTTGTCTGATGATTGGATGATTAGCTAAAGGTTTCACTATACGAATATACCGACGAAAGGAACCATTTATTGAAAAAATGAATTATTGAAAAAATGATTGAGGGAAAATTTTTTCACATTGAACAGTGAAGAACTAAAGTGATCCAACAATCAACGATTTAAAAATCAATTTAGAATAAAACGAATATACTAATATATAACTAATAATCAATCATCAGAATTCATATAATCCACCACAGTAATAGATATTTGCTTACATGTATTAGAGCATTAGTGATATTGATGGCATCATTTTCACTACTTCTTATGTTTATAAAAGCGTGTTTTCCTTGAAAACTGACGATATCAACAAATATCTATTGCTCAATAAACGTGAATTTTGAAAATGCACATTTCCACAACTATAAATCAACAGCACCCCTCGACCCTACTTTAGTCGTATTAATTCAACACAGGTTATTACGAAAACCGAAAAAGCAATCATCTTAATAATAACAAAAGAATGTGCAGAATCCACAAATAATAAATAACACTGAACGCGCAGAGCAACCATAATTGTTGCTGTCATGTTAGCAAAACGCACTAATACTAAAGGCATCCCACCCGCCATATTGACTAGACACCAATAGCAAAATTGTACAATGCGCTCAATGCTCACAATAATACAATGTATACACTTGAAACTTACCTGAACAGCGAAAATGGAAATATTTATCTTTGGAAATCGAAATATGACTTGTAGATCTTCACCAAACCACAGTACCGTTAACAGTCGTCAACACGTAACATTAACATAAAAGCAAACAAGCGAAAAGGAAGAGAAACTTGAGAAACGGCAACCACTTCAGACTCGGATGCGATCGGTCGGCGGCGGGAGGACAGCTGCTAATGCTACTAATGTATTTAACTTTATAGTGATGCGCAAGCACCGCAGGGTAATTTGAGAAACCGGATAATTAAAATATTCATTTTGAGAGTATCTCGTGTATTAACAGTTAAATTATTAGTACAATTCAACATTTCGAGGATTTATGTAGAAATTGTCGTTCATTACAATTTCTACATTTATCTATTAGTACTGCTTATAGCAAATAAAAATTAAATCAGTCACATGTTGTCATGTGTGAAACCTTAGCGAATTGCGAATTACATCATACTTAAGTGTAATTCCATACCCTAAAAGCATAAACAAAGTACTTTTCTGAAACAAATTTTGTATGCAGTTATTAATAAGTAAGTAACATCTTTGGGAAGCGTGACAAATACTTTTTTTTGCGTTAAGTAAATACTTTTTCAAAGGAAGTTAATTTACGAAAAAAATTTCACAAGTTGAACTGAGCCAATGTTGCGAATTTAATATTGGGCGAACAATTTATCACCAACATTGCACCTATGCTGTGAAACAATCTTGTTTCCACATAGATACTTCTACATTGGGCCAGTCTTGAATGAACAAATATTGACCAAAACATGACGGGCCATCATTGGTCCAATCTTGGTCAGTATATGCTGGCACTATCTAGTAGTGCCAATATAGACCCAACGTCGGAAATACATTGTCAATATTGATACAACGTTCAAATATTGGAACAATGTAGCGCCAAGCGAAAGCCAACTATGTGTGCCACTTGGGAGAGTTAAAGAAAATAACATTAAGTGAACGAATTACGTGTCAATGTAAACATTAGCGTGTACACGGTCCATTGAGAATCGAGCCATAACGCAAGGAGTAAAATGTAGGAGTTACCAGCTGCTCGATATAGTATGCATCACCAGCACCAACCGTACCGTCGAGGTTATCGTCCGCACTAGATTCAGTGTAACCAAAGGGCTTCTTCAATTAAGGTAATTTTTGTGTTTTCTTTTAATGTGGTGATTGACAAAATTTAAATAAATATTTGAGTGTATTTTATTATGATGTTATTTAAACGCATAAACGTACTGTTAATTTTTTAGAGAGTGCTTTCATACCGAGAATCGTCCAAATCTATTTGAAGTGTTTATTATTGTTACTTGAACTGACGAACGTCCATATCGAAATTACTATATTTTTTATTGGAAGGCAGTTTGCAAACTATAGCTATGGTCGCCGCCAAACTTAGATAAGCTCTTTGACGTTTTATTCTGTAATCAACATTCTCTCCGACTTCTTTGTTCTTGTATTATTATTTATTTTATGTACATTATATTTATTTAGGTTATTGGACTTGTGTTTTTTTATTATGTGAACCTACGACTTAATTTGCTCATTAAATTAACCTAATTATATCGAGTTTAGTTTGAATGAAACAATCACGGCCAAAAGTTTTCAAGGGATTATTCAACTTTAACAACGTATACATATTTAGCGGTCGATGAACATTGCACTTTTTTTCTTGTTTTCCTATGATTTGAACATAATTTCGACTTCAAACGATTGTGTACATAGTTAAAGCATTGTTTTTTTCATTATTATTATTATTATATTACTGTATTTTTGCTTGATGAAGTGAAATTATTTTACACATTGAGTTTTGGGATTAATGTAACTTGACTAGAGAGTAGTATTTGTTTAGCAAAGAAGTGATTGATTTTTGCGGCACTCTATTATTTTATCTAAGCGTGCAAATATTTGTTTCGAAGCCTTTAAGGTCGGGGAAAGATCTGCTGGTCCCAGAGCCGCCTGTGCAGATTACGTATAGGTAAGCAAGTTAGTTAGGTATTTGAGCAAGCTGTGAACTATCGTAATTGGGCATTTCATCTATTGACCTTTCAAATATCCTGGCGCCTATTGCCGGTTTTATGACGATTTCAATATTTTGACTTATTGTATGCTATCCTATCGTGCAAAATTAATTAAGACCTGACTCACACCCAACCGCTGTAGTCACGCAAAAGTTTATTGGTTATCTCGTTTTACTGACAGTTTATACCGCAACACCATTAAAAAATGCTAACTTTGTCTTACCCTGCTTTTTGGAACACGCTGTAGTCAAGAATAATCTTAAAATGCGCACACTTGCTAGCCATATACCTAATATGATAAATACATTTTATTGACAAAGTTTACCCATAAAGCACCAGTTTACTTTACTCTATCGTTGGCTCATCCGGTACTTACAAATTCAATACACGAAATGGAATGTTTGTTATTACCAATAAAAGCTGTTATTGATGAACGATGGATGAAACAATTTGAAAGATTGATAAAATGTAATATTGAGATGATAATGAAGTAAAGTGTGCCTTGTAATTCAAACAAATGTTACTTTTTTTAAAAAATATCAGATCGTGATAATTATTAATTGAAATATGCTTTTTGTGTGGTTTATTTAAACTGAAATCATATATAAAAGTAGACAAATTTATTGAACCGTTTCCAAACAGCAAGGTAACAAAAAGGAAGGATTTCAATTTCCTACATCAGTAAAAAGGGTTTATACGTTTTTATTTCACAGGAAGTAGGAGCTACAAAAGATAAGAGACCCCGAGCACAAGAACAAAAATAATTAAAAGTGGTACACAAGGTAAGGAATCATAACAGTTGTCAAACCAGGAGGATCTTGTTACACTTCACGAGGATATAACAACCACCACAATCGACGCACCCGCCCAAATAGTGAAAATCAACAGGTGAAAAATTTTAAACTAAATTGACTTACTGTAAGAGAGTAGAGACCAGTAATAAATCTTTTAGTATTCTTTCTAAAGTAGATACTGAAGCTGCTGGTAAAGGGTTAGCTGGGTTAGGTTACTAACCGGTTAAATGGTGATTCTGTTTTTGTCTTTGTACATTTATTATTCTCTGTTAATATTATACAGAATGTTAGGAATAGCTATAGCTATGAATAAATAAGACGGAAATATTCCAATTTAAATCCAAATCTTAAAATACAAAAAATTAAAACTTAACAATAATCTTAAAACTTTAAAACTTCCTTAATAGAAATTTTTTTCTGGAATTTTCAGCAGACACGGTTTTGTTAGTTTGTATGTGAATGAACATGGTTGAAGTCATTTAAGGATACATGCAAGTAATCCATAAGAATTGCATTGGCATCCTGGCACGATGTTTATTTGTGACGCCCCACTTTGACAGTGTCGCCGAATGCATAGATGCTCTCGGTGCATAAGCATCCATACCAAATTTGTAATGGGTGCAGAGCACCCATACAAATTATTCGATTATTGTTCTTTAGTTGATGTGAAAATTTAAATGCATTTTTCAAGCTAAAGCTAAAAAAAAATAAAATTATTTTAAAACCTTACAACAATCAATAACCATACCTAATGTATCATTAGTACGAATTTACAGTAAATCGGTATTGAGTTGTACCTTCTGCTTATCTATTATCGCACGCGTCAGCACCAAAGTTTACAGAATACATACTTTTCTGTAAATTTTGGCAATACTCGGTTTACTATTAAAATAAACGATGTTTGCACACTTGCAGTTTTGATGATGATAACATTTAACAATAGTAACAGTATATACGTATATAGGTTTATCCAGTTTAAAAATGAAAATCAGTATACCGTTTGAAGGGAAGCCGCCACAAATACCGGCCGCCGCAGCCAGATACGCAGATTTTTGTTAGTTTCCAGTCTAATCTAAGACAATAGACAATTAATAAATTAGAGTGAAGGTGGTGCCAGGTGTTTTTAGATTTTTTAATTTTAATTAAATACTTATTTTAAACACATTGTTTGTTAATAAGTAGCAGTACAAAATTACGTCTTAGTGGTTGTCATAGAGAGACAAATCTAATAAGAGTTGTCAATTACATACAATTTCTTGGCACAAAGATGCAGATGGTGACATGCTGGAGCACGATATGTACTATGCCTAATTTAGTAGGTAAGTAGGTAATACAGAAACATGAATCACTTTCCATCGTAACCAAAAAGTAATTATTAAGTATTATACCATTAACTTAATTTAGTGTAACGATAATTAAACTAAAAGATAAAAGTAAGTTTAATTGATTAACCAAAATACAATATGTACCAAAAATTGGACAAAAAAAAATTCACCCTATCACGTGTTAATTTTAATTGGCTTCGTAATATGTAAAAAATCTTACATATAACAGTAATAGTATTTTACATTATAAGTCCGGTAAAAAAGATATTACGTACGAATAAGTAATTAATTCGGACGAGGAGAAGCCGAGTCCGTGTTTTATTGCGCAATGAGTGCGTAATATCTTTTCACCGGATGAATGACGTAACGTATTTTATTTTATTTTGCTACCATAATGTTCTTTATACGCCGCCAAATGCGGTCGTAATGTGGTCTTTATGGCACGGAAATGTCATTGTTGCTAAGCAGCATGATTGACAGAAAACACATGACATGATATGTCACGTAAGTTGAAAGAATTATTGAAACAACAACCTTACTATACAACCTTTATTAATAAACATAATAATAATGAAAATTATTCTTTATAAAAATTATTTACAAATAAACAGTACCTTAGCAACAATTTAGCAATATCACAGTATCTTAGTAACAACAAATTAGCCTACTGTCGATTTTATTTCACTGCATTTGCATTTAAAAACTTGCCGAAAATACTGAATCTTTTTAAAATTTTGTTCCAGTTTCATGGTGCAAAATAAAATAAAACATTGTATGTACCACGGGCATAATTTTAGATTATGGCTCTCAGGAATATAAAAGCCCTCCGGTTCGCGTCGGGCTTTTAACATTCCCTCGAGCCATAATCTTCTGATTATGCCCTTAATACATAAATATCTATTATTTCATACTGAAAATAAAATTTTAAATATTTAAAATAAACCAAAAATGTGGTCCAAACAATCAAACATTCGCGACTTATAACAAAAAAGCCGCTGGTTGGCATAGTTTGAGTAGTTGCTAAGGTGACTTGTTTACATTTTTCAAACAGTTAAAAAGTTTAGAATGAACTAGAACGCAAAGCACCAGCATTCGGAAGAAATATCACAAAAATGTAGAGAAGCTACGGCCAAGCTTATTCCCGTAAAGTCGGAAGAGCGTTATAAAAAAGAATATGAAGTGTTTAGTGAATGGCGACGACAACATAATGTAGAAAAAATTGATGAGGATGTTATGCTGGCGTATTTGTATGATTTAGTGAGTGTTTTTTGGTATTTTAAGTATAAATTGTATTTGTAATGAAACTTTTAGTCTACAAAATATTATGGTACTTCCTTGTGGAGCAAATATTCCATGGTGAAGTCGATGTTGCTCTTGTTTGAGAATATTGACATTTCGAGATTCTGGAAGCTAAAATGATTTTTAAAACATAAAACAGTTGGTCATCAGGCTAAACAAGCAAAAACACTCAGCCGAGAAGAAATTTATGAATTTCTAAGAAGTGCTCCTGATAAAGAATATCTTCTCACAAATGTGAGTAAACATTTTTATGCATTGGGGAGCAAATTATTTAGGAATCGTTTTTTTTACTTTTAGGTAGTTTCCATGATTAGAGTTGCTGGAGGCATTCGCAGGGAAGAACTGTACGAAATATCTTTAAACGATATAGAAATCACTGCTTCTCAAATGGCTACTACTACTACTATTCCTCAAACAAAAACTAATAGGCCGCGAGTATTTACAGTAATTAAAGAAGCACACAGAATTAAATTTTTGGAGCTATATTAATAATATGTAAATTTACGTCCAAAAAATACTAAACATGGTAAGCTCTTTTTGGGCTACAGGCATGGACATTGCATCAATCAAAGAGCTGGAATTCACACAATTGGTGGAGTCGCAAAACGTATCGCACAGTTTCTGGGTATAGAAAACCCTGAAACCTACACTGGACATTCGCCCAGATGAACAGGTTCTACGCTCCTTGCCAATTCGGGAGCCGGTATTTCTGTTCTTAAGCGATATGGTGAATGGAAAAGCAGCACCATCGCAGAAAAATATGTTGAAGATTCCCTTGAAGGGAAAAATAAAATTGCTCGTATGATTCAAGGTGGAGAAAGTTTTGTTGAAGTTGTTACGAGACGACGAGAAGAAGCATCTTCTTCAGAAATTGCATCTGAATGCAATTCAAGCCCTGAATTCAATACATCCATGTGTGATTGTGATCCTTCAATTCAAATTAATGGAAATGAAAGTTGTACCATTAATGTTGATTTAAACATACCAAAATGACCTTAACTCTTATTTTTTAGTTGAATTTCACCTTAAGTCTTATTTTCAATTCAATTTTAATTCTGTGTTTATTGTCTAAAAATTTGGTAATACATTTTTTCTGCAGTTGCCTTTGAATTGAGTACGGTAAAATTCCTAGTGTACTGTAAAAAGCTACTATACCGTAAAAACGTGTACAGTATACTGGACGTAAAACTGACAATTACAGTACAGTATGAAATAATTAATTATTAATAGTTATTTCGTAACTACTGCGCTGTTTACACATTTTTTGGTGCGAGGCTGTTCTTTTTTACCCGAGGCATAGCCGAGGAATAAAATATAAGGCCAAGGACCAAAAATGTGACAGCGCACGTGTTGCGAACAAAATTTGTTGTAATCGTTTACATAAAATTAGAAAAAAATTAAATTTTGAAATATTTGTTGATAAATGTCTAATTAAATACATAAGCAACAAAGCTTATATATTTAGTTATATACCACTAACGATTACACAAAAAGTACGACTTGTATCGTAACTTCCAAAATACCAGTAGATGTCAGCTAACGTTTCTTTTTATTAAAGTCATTAGATAGAATAGTACCGCAATTGGGACCCATTTCATCCAACTTCAAACAGAAGTGAACAAGGATCTTCTAACTTCTACGAAATTTTATTGTGAAAACGAACAAATTGTCACCTAATTGAAACAAACACCATGAAGGTATTGGTTTAAATTATTTATTCAATGGCATTTTTCATTGCAAGTGTACTTTTGGAGGACCCTTTAATTGTATTTTTTGCATTCTCTCCTCTAACAGTGAAAAATCGCCTACATTTAACGAATATTTTTGTACAGTTATAAATAATATTATGACCTTGTGGAATGTTATTTAACAAAGCAGAGTTTTCTTGATATAATTTATCTAAGAACACATGCCTGTCTATAGCATTGTCTATAAACATTTTTCTCATTAATGCGATATAAAATATAAAACACACTGACAGAGAGATTCTTGACAAAGATTGGGTAAGCATTGGGCTTCAATTTTCTCTTTCCATCAATTCTTTGCGTTTAAATGCTTCTTCAGAAAAATGCAACTTACATAATAGTACTTTTATAGTATTCATTTGCAAAATAAAGTATTGTGAAAACGTACGTCGCATATTCTAGAGTTATCATTTATATCTTGTTCTCCTATTAGGTGCATCCAGATACTGCGTCGTTCCGCGTGTTTTCATAGCAAAAATAAAAAACATTAATATCCAAATTCAATAATTACCTGTACGGAAGCGAAATAACCTTTCGCGTCGGCGACAAGCTCAACATCTTGGCATCTTTACTGTTTTCCAGCACAATTCCCAACTTCCAAAGCTTTTCACGTGCACACGTTCGCGACTAACAGAACGACTAATAAAATAACCAAAAACAAATTCAGTTCAGTTTGACAGCTTGGTGTTAGGTCGTTTTCCATGTTGTGGCCAGAAAATGTAGTTCTCTCTCATTGAAACATGCATTTGCGGAACTTTATTCTATCTAGTGGCTTTAATTTTTATTCATTCATGTTCTTAAAATGCATAGATATTTGTCTTTAAGAATTTGCGTACTGTTTTGTCTATGTTCATATTTATGTTATAATACAGTAAGTTAAACAATCACAATTTCTATAATTATCTCCCTTTATTTCCATTATATTCCCTAAAATTCATGAGATTGTGTCATTTACAATAACTCTATGGAAATATTATATTCAATTGATTTTTCTTACGAGAATGTAAATAAAATTATTGTACATTCTCCCATATAGTTATTACAAACACTTTGACAATCTTAAAATTTTGAAATACTTTTTGGTTATGACCATAGAAAAATCCCCCTTAGAAATGAAACTCCTATGCTTAAGGTGAAAAATTATTTAATACTTCGTTGATTAGACACTTGGCGCTAATGTTTTAATTTGTAATTTGGCGGTAAATTTAAGTTCAAGATGTTCCAAATTTTGTCTATTAACCACAACGACTTCGATGTATATTGACGTAATTACAACATTTACAAACTATAAAATTGACAATTATATAGAAATCAACTTTGTAGCTTTTGAAAATGATGTAATGAAAGCAATGCCTACATCGAAACAGTTGTAATTAAATAAAAAGAAATAAAAACTACAACAAATGTGGTGACACAAAAGAGGATATGTATGCTCTGTGGTGATACCATATTACAATGGTGAAACATGAGGAACATTTCCTAACATTATTTAATCTAATTTGAGAATATGACCTACGAAACTGTAAAAATTATAAAAACATAAATCACTTCATGTAATTTATAATCTGATTAATACTTTTTGTGTAACATAGGAATAGCAGCCTCCAGTAGTGCGAGTTTATTAAACGTGATACTTAACTGTACCAGTTTTTAACTTCTCTGAGGTTTACCAAGTAATTGTTTCACAAATACCGGCACTATTTGGAAGTTACATGTTTGTAATGATTTAAATACATAAATCACATATAATAGAGTTCTTGTATAGTAAAATAAATAATTGATAAATTGTACATCGCAAAATCACCTTACACCTTCAGGTAGAAAAGGTTGTTACGGTTACAAATTTAACATGAGTATTAATTGTAATTAAAAATTATGATTAATTTTATTAAATCCATAAATAAAAATTTTAGCTCGAGTAGTATTAGAACCTACGACATCTTTACTTTGCTAGACTTCGCCACAAATATAATAAGATTTATATATCTCTGGACATGAAATGCTTTAAAATCTAGAATGACCTGCATGTTAAATTAATTAAATAACTGTTCATTAGTAATTGGATACTGATGCCTAGGGTGGACATTATCCATACAACCTCTTACACTAAAGGCTTACGTTTCACAGTTGACATTTTCCTAAACAGAAAAACTAAGTCGTTTATATGTATCAATCACAATTTATTATTTTACACATAAACCTAAGCAACACTAACGAAGCTTCACTAACAATACAACTAACACTAGGTAATACAGTCTTTTTATACACTATACTATACTTAAAAATTATTATTAATTTTTTATTAAATACATAAATAAAAAGTTTACCTCGAGTAGGATTTGAACCTACGACCTGTACTTTGCTCGAGTACCGCGCTAACCAACTGCGCCATCAAGATTCAAGCCCCAACCGATGTAAATTTTGTCTTTATGTATGTAGAACTGATGTAAATTCTAAATATAATGAGATTACAATCAAATTACTTATATTAGTGGAATGATAGCCTGCAATATCGCAAGGATTCACACATACCAAAGCAACTTGACTAATGTTAAATTATTATAAGTTTTTGTTATGAACGAATAGATTCAAAGGTAAATATGTAATTAAAAATTATTATTAATTTTTTATTAAATACATAAATAAAAAACTTTTATGACTCAATGCCAAAGGTAAAAGTTTTACTTTTCAGACATGGAGTAAAAGTTGTACTTTTGTGCCTAGACATTTTTATTTTTACCAAATGTGCTTATTAAATGTGCGTTATGGTTTCATTACTTGCAAAGCGTTTACTTGCAAAGCGTCCCGATTATCTTATAATTTTACCTGCTAATTATGTTTGATCTTTCCTTTCGATCTTTACCAATTATTTTTACGTTTGCGGATAAAAAAGTATATGTTATTCGGAGTAAAAGTGGCTTTATGTAGCTCAGCTGAATTATTTGCCTCACTTCGTTCGGCAAAATAAGGATTCAGCTTCGCCACATAAAGTATCACTTTTACTCCTAATATACATAATATACTTTTATTTACTGTGCGAATAAAATTTCATTTATTATTTACGTGTTGACTTTATTCACTTATAAAATATTTTTTTCAAATTTTCGTTTTAGATATGGATAAAATTAAAACGGTTCCAGCATCTGCACCCTTTGAGTTCGTGTCTTCACAGTCATGTTTTTCTCAAGTCTATGATTAAAAAGATACACCAGTGGATCACAACCAAGAAACTTCAGAAATCTGCACAGAGGAGAAGAACAGGGAGATTAATACCGAAGAGATTGCTTCTGCTTCTAAAGTACAGGATAATCCGAATCCGCCATTAAAGAGGGGTAAAATACCAGCGAGTTGTTTCCAACCAAATTGGAAAAATATATTCGGGTGGCTACATTATATGGAGGATGTTTCCAAAGTCTTTTGTGAATTATGCCAAAATGCATACTTAAAACGTAAAATTCCAATGAATGCCACCTGTACAAAGTTGTCGAATCAATTGTTTGTTGTGCAAGGATTTAATAAATGGACTAAAGCACTTGAGAGATTTCGATATCATGAAAAATCAGAAATGCATAAGCACGCAGTAGAGGCTATATCTGCAATTGACGAAGGAGTAAACGTGATCGCAGCTATGTCCAATGCTAAAGCGTTAGAAATAAAAACTGCAAGAACTGTACTGCTTAAAATTATTTGATCCATTAAGTATTTAGCAGGGCAAGGACTTGCATTCAGAGGCCCTACAGAACAAGACTCAAACTTTATTCAGCTTTAAAATGTTCGAACTGAAGATTCTAAACAACTTAATACATGGATGAGCCGTACTACCCATAAATGGATATTTTACTGATGCACAAACATTATACACTATTTTAAAAGACGTTATAAGATATGGCTTAAACATATCGTCACTACGAGGCCAATGCTACGATGGGCTGAAAATGTAAGTGGAACTCTATCGAGCCTTCAAAAAAGAATCGCTAATGGTGAACCACGAGCTGTATACGTTTACTGCGTTGCTCACTCTCTTAACTTGCTTGTTCGAGATTCTTTTAACTACATACCTAAGGTAAGCCATTTTTTAGCATGTGCTAAACACATTTTAAATTATATTCGAGATTCAGCACAACGATTAACTATTTTTAATTGTATTAAAATTAACACCGAAGATGCTGGTGCTTCGTGTTAACTCTCCGTCGTATATTACACTCGAAATTACCGTATTACTGTCAGCCATTATTTAACACTCGAATAAATTGTCATATTTATACGCTTCTCAAGTCGCCTTGAATATCGCAACCCTCTAATAGCAATTGTCCTATACTTGTAGTCGCTCGCTTCAGTCAGTCTGACCTAATCGCATACCCGTTGAAGCAATTTGTATGTGTAGTTCGTAGTTCAGTAATCAGCTGACAGCTACATCGCTATATTATACCAGTTGTGTGGAACGAATAAGTTCATAAAGAAATTCATCGTTTTTTGTCATTTAGCGTATTTTAGCGTGGTTCAAAGTAAATTTATCTTATATAAATTAAGTAAGTTGTTATTTTACACAATGTAGCATAAACACTTATTTTTTCTTTTATAAACAGCGCAAAAACTGTTTTTGTTTACTGTGCCATATGTGGAACAGTTTGAAGTTTAGACATAAAATTTCTTACGTCTTGTTTGTTTTCAGATGGATACCAAAAGATTTTATGGAACCAAGAAAGTATTAATTCCTACAACGACTAGTAGTGACGATGAAAACTTATCATCTGATGACGAACACCGAAAACATCAATTCACGTGTCAGAAAAAAATAATTTGGTGTGAATCATCGGAGAGTGAAAAGAGTGAGTCGGCCGGGGAAGACGTTATAATAGACGAAACTGACAGCGATGGCGATAGTAATGTACCTTTGATTATATTGAATCTACAAATACCACAAAATAACGATAATTATTCCGCTAGTAATATACATCTACTGTCAACATCAAAAGTCAAACCGAGATCTAAAAAAGTGCAGAGAGAAAAAAAATTTACTGGATTCAGAAAGTTTCTAGCAAAGAATGTTTCAAATTTTATAGAACAAGAGATCTATAGTATTTATTTTTACAGATGAAATTTTAGATTATATTCAGAACAGTCAAATTTTGGAGTATGGAACCACCCAACATCTAGAAGATCAACTTTGCATTTATAATTTATCTTTATAACTAGATCAGAATATTTAGATTATATTGTAAGAACAGTCAAACCTTTTGGAGTACAAACTAGGCCTGAAAAACCACCCAACATTACTAAAGAAGAGCTACGAACTTTTTGTGGCATTTGTATATACATGTCAGTCATTCAGCTGCCATCAACTCGGAGCTACTGGAATAATTCAATGGAGATTCCAAATATCTCACAGGCATTTCAATGACAACGTTTTGCAGGTCCCTCACGGACAACCAGGGTATGATAAGCTTTTTAAGATACGACCATTTTTAGACCAAATTCGTGAGCGACTTCTACTTGTTCCTAAAGAAGAACATATGGCCGTAGATGAGCAAATAATTCCGACAAAAGCGCAGTCAAGCCTAAAACAATACAACCCCAGAAAGCCACATAAGTGGGGTTATAAAGTTTTTGTCTTAAATGGTGTATTGGGTTTCTCTTATGACTTTGATTTTTATTGTGGAACTACTATTTTGAAAGACGGACAGCCAGATCGAGGCGCAAGCAGCAACGTTGTCGAAAGCTTTCAGAAACCATTTCTAAAAATCTAAACTACAAACTATTTTTTGACAATTGGTTTGCTAGTGTTCCCCTTCAAATATACCTTACCAAGAATGGAATTTTACCTCTCGGGACAGTAAGAGCGAATCGTGTGCCAGACTTTCAATTTCCCAAGAAATCAGATATGAAGAAAGAAGGCAAAGGTGCAGTTTTTAAGCATTGGCCAATGTGGAAGGTCCATTGTATCTTTGTATGACAATAAGATTGTAAACACTATGTCAACGTATGTTGGGAGTCAGCCGACATCGGAAGTAAGAAGATTTTCCAAACAATCAAGAAGTCATGTAACTATTTCCCGCCCCCAAAGTGTGGCTGTATATAATTCATACATGGGGGGAGTAAATCTTCTGGACTCTATGTTGAGTTACTATAGAATTCAAATTCGATTAAAAAAATGGTACATGAGGGTATTTTTCCATTTTCTTGATAAGATTTGCGTAAATAGTTGGATTTTATGGAGACGACATCTGAAAAATGATCATTTGTACCTTCCACTTTCGGAATTCAAATTAGCTTCAGCAGAAGTTTTGACGAGAATTAATTCATTAGTGAAAAAGAGAGGTAGACCAAGTAACTCTTTACAACCTCAACTGGAACTGAAGAAGAAAAAATACCCTTTTTCGCAAATACCCGCTCAGGAAATAAGAACAGACAATTTGAACCATCTACCAACAGTGAATAAAGAAAGGCAAAGGTGCAAATATCCAGAATGTAAGGGAAAGTCTCATATATCATGTGTTAAATGTTCAGCTTTCCTGTGTCTAAATAAAGATCGTAACTGTTTTTATAAATTTCACAGTGAATAGAGCAAGTTTGTTTACTATTTAAAATACTTTGTTACATATTTATAATTATTTAAAAAAATATATTTCAGTTTGATTTCATGAATAATGTTTTTATTGCAATTTGTTCCAAAATTGGCACACGTCAAAAAAATAGGATATTTTCCAAAATACACGACAAATATTTTTTTAAATATTTTTTATGTGCGTTTAAGCATATATACTATTACATATAATTAAATTTCAAAAAACAAAAAAATCATACAGTAAGGGGTTAAGGCCTTTTTGTTCTACAAGCTAGTGTCTGCGCGTAGCATTTTTAAAATCTCTGTTAGACAATTATAAAGAAATATGTGAATTTATGTCAAACCAAAGTAATGAAAAACGTGAACTAGGAGCAAAGGCAAATGGGTTTCCTGCAAAAATATATTCGTTTGAATTTTTTTACAGAATATAGTAATAAACGATTTTTAATACTAATGTCCAAAGAGTTAACACTAACATTGAAGAACCAGTTTTGCCAAGAAAAAGAATGCATCCTCTTAAATTGGGTGGCTCAAAAATTCAACATTTTGCTAATTCCCCTGAAGAGTTGTACATATGTTTACATTACGAAATCATAGATACTCGTATTCAGAACATTAACAATCGATTTAATTCGAATGGAATCAAAGGGGAAAAACATTTTTATTAAATAAAGAAAACACTAAAATAATTGAGGAAAATTATACTCGTGATTTTGACATAGAAAGACTGTATCTACATAAAAGCATGTTGCTTGATAGTACTAGAGAGAAAAAATGTCATTCTGCATCAGAAAAAGCTTTATATTTTCAAGAAAATGTACATTTGAAAGATGTATTTTCAGAGTATTTTAAAGCTTTAAAGTTGTATTTTACTATTCCTGTAACATCACGTACTTCTGAAAGAAGTTTTTCAAATTTACGAAGATTAAAAACATGTTTAAGGACCACCATGAGACAGCTTAGATTAAATGACTGTCTTATCCTTAATGCATATAAAGGAATTTTAAGGAAAGTAAACCACAATGAAATCGCAAATATATTTATACGAAATACTCAGAGGCGGAACATGTTTTCATTAGAATAATTATTTTATTATTATAGGTACCTATTTGAAAGTGTCAGTAAGCCCTTACCGAGAATTATTATCGTTGACTTTTTTGTTTATTTATAGAGAGATTTTGTTACGTGCAAACTTCAACTTTGTGCTCAAACTTACCCCAACAGAGGAGATACCTGATAAAACAGCCAGCCCTAAATAACTAGTTAATTTGCCACTTTTCTAGCCAAGTAACGAATATGTGCAAGGATCTGAGCACTAGGAAAAAATAATTGTAAAGTAGAAAGTCCCCAAAACAAAAGCGGTATATTAATTTCTAATAATGACAGTATATAGTTTGCATTTGTATGTACACACACACACACACACACACACACACATAATATATATATATATATATATATATATATATATATATATATATATATATATATATATATATATATAAAATTTACATTCCCAAATAAAAGTAAAAGGAGATAATTCCCTAAATAAATAAGTAATTCACTTGTGTTACACAAATTGTCAACCACAGAGAGTACATAACATATTTGTGCTCTTAAATACACAATATAGCAAACCACCCAAACAGTCTAATACTAGAGTTTAGAAAATGAAATTAAGTTAAATTTATATCCAAAAATTGCAAAGTAATATATAGAATTTCAAAGCTAAGTTATGCTAAAACATAGATTTATAGTCTTTAGTAAAATACAGTAAACAAGTTATTTAAGCATTCCCCAAGTTGTAAAGGGACATTAAATAATAGATTATAGTAATAATACAATTGCTATGAATAACTTGCAGTAAACAAACATAATAGAAATGATCAGGTGGTTTATAAAACCTTTAACTAGAATCTGTTGAGCTGAATGCATCCAGTTACACAGTTTTTTACAAAACAGTGTTTAATTACATTGATTACCAATAGACATGCTATTTTTATACTCAAACATTTTACCCAAAGCAATTTACTGTAAAAGTGCAAAAATTTGTGCAATAACACTTAAAGTTTTATCACAAACATGTACATAGGTCTATACAACTTTTAGGATTGGTCATAGATTAATCAAAGCATTAAGGTACCCGAAGAGTCTGAATATGAGTCATTTATAACTTATCTTTTATATCCCAGCCTGCCGGAAAGTTACAATTTCAAATATTTCACAGGTGTGGAAGTCAAATTTCTTGCTAACTATGTAATAAATAACACACTTTATCAGCGAAATACCAGTATATTTAGATGGTGTACGAAAAGTATATTATGTGGCGTACCAAAGGTAGGTCCTCTAAAATTAAATACATACAGCCAAATGAAAGCATGAATATCAATCTTACCTTCAATGAGGTAAAGAATCAGAAAAGTATTAATGGTAACGTAGAGAAATGGATTCAGTTAATTTCGAGTATGAGTTCCCCTAAAATAAAAATAAAGCTAGCAACCGTTAAAGCAGGTTGTTACATTCTTACCAGCAAATCTAAAGTGTAAAAACAACTTCGTGGTTAGACAAATTTGTGAGGTTAAGTTTAACCCCTTTAGCTAATTGGTTTAATAATTTTCTTAATGGATTTAGTTCTTGAATCGAACCAGATCGATTGCCTGAAAGTAAAACGTGGTAGAACAAAAAAACCAAGCGTGACAAAAGCTCACCTGTTTTCAGTATTTCCTATATATCCGATATAAATCGTTTGTACCCACTAATTATAGTGACTTGGCACAAAATTTAGAAAAATGCTATAAAAACGATAATCATCGATGGGCTAAATAAAGTCCAGAAATTTACATTTTTCTTTTAGGAAACACAAAATGGCTTTTCTTTCGCCAAGCACTGACCGGAAGGAAGTGAAAATTAAAAGTCAAATATGCGAATGTCAAACGGATATATACCAGTGACACCCAACACATGAAGTTGAAATATAACTTATAAGTGACCATCAAAAGGTTTACCTAACCACTACAGAAATGTTTTTAATTGTGAAGCGTAATATATTCAAGAAACTACAGAGATAAGCTTAGAATAATGTCATCATTTCTAGAAAAATAGAAAATTTAAAGAAACACGAGCAATTCATTAATTCTAATAGATCGCAAAAATTTACTTAATAGTACAGCAAAAGTAACGAATGTAACAATTTTGATTTGTTATAGTTATACCTATGGATTTTAATAATTATGTTTCGTGTTCATTGTCTTATGTCTTAAGTTCGTATTAGAAACATTCTTGATTTATAAATTATATAATATTTATTTTTGAGTTTTATGATATCTGCCATATAAATGATTCCCGTGAAGCTACTTTTATTTCAACATATGTAATTGGTACATTATACGTTCCAGAGATTTATAACCTATTCATGTTTAATAACATCTCAAATAAAAGGTGTGCGTCAATTTTATTAACCTCTGTACCGGATCCCATTCGTGAATGAGTAATAACAAAATACTTTTGCAATAAACTTTTTAACTTTATAGTACTTATCGCTTCTAGACCGTTGTGATTACCACAATACTAACTTCACTGATAACCCGTTAATAGCATGCAAATTAATACAAGTTTTAAAGAAACCTCGTGAATTAGATCAGAGATTAACACCATTACTTTCAACGCTTACGAACTTTTGGTACTTTATTTTTAAAAAAATGAAAATATTTTCATGAAATCATAACACTTCATTTCATTTTTACTATTATTCCATTACTTTATTGCATTCGTCTTATTTATATGTGGAAAGTAAAATGGCGTAAATAACGTATATTAGACAAACATTGTTGATGGTAATTACGGAAAACTCAACATACAACTACGTAACCACTACAAGCATAATATAAACAGTTAATTGTAATTGTTTTATAAGTAATAAAGCAAATTAGATTAACAAGATTAAAACGTATTGCTAAGAAAATATATCTCTATATTCTCGTAAACGATAGTTATTGTCTGAGGGTCTAAACGTTAAAGTCAATTAATTGAGGTCATATCGATAACATGAATTTCAATAACATAATTATTAGTTTTCTAAATAACTATAGAGAATGAAAGTAAAATAAAATAGTAAAACATAAAATTTGGACAATATTATACATTAATTACCGCAAGTTTGAAATCAATCTTACGTATGTTTTAAGACTCTAAATGAAAATTGCATGTTTCAAGGATAAAATTACTGTAAAAAATTTTTTTTTGATCTGTGGGCGGTAAGAATCCGTGGACTACGTGTGCAACTAAAACCATTGAAAGTAAATAGGAATTAAGCTCACTAACGAAGAGTAACGAAAATTTTCCCAATTAAAATATTAACAATTGTTGATGTCTAACAAAACTAATGTACTTTGAAAAAACGAAAAAGCTTAACGCAGACTACTTCACACTTAATTTACAGTTTCTAAGTGTTTAATAATAATTAAGTTTTACTTTTTCACTTAAAGCACAGGAAGTATCGTACGTGGGTATCTATAAGTATCTCAAACAATTATTTACCAATGTAGTCAATAATTACAGCAAAAAAAAATTGATTTCTTTGGCAAGCGTCGATAATAGCTTAAAGTGCTTTTCCAAGTTTTCGGGAGCTTGTACTGATATACCTCATATAACGTTTATAATACTATTAAGATTAATATTAGAGATACAAACCATAGGTAATATACACGTAATCTCCTAGATAATTATTATGTAGGTATCAATATGATTTTAAAGCATATTGGTAATTAATATTAGATTGATTTCTAAACGTTTGGAAGTATCAATTTGAGCTAATGATACAATAGCGAAGGGTTTAAAAAATTGCAGAGAAAAAATTTATACCATTAAATGTATGTATTTCAATACTGGTTTAATTACACTTATTACATTTAACTTTAGAACAATAAAAAAATAGCATGAAAACAAAATCCAAATATCTTGTTTACAATCAAATACGGAAAAGCAAACTTCAAAATACCTTTTCGTTTTTTTGAGATTATATAAATTAAATTTATTTTCGTTATTTTGTTGATTTAGAAATTTCATCATCAATAAAAAGTCGTCGTGCCACTTCTCAAATTTGTAATTTGTTTTCTTTAAGAATGATGTCTATTCAGGGGTTAACCCTCTTTTTTCTACGAAAACGTAATTTTACGTTGCTTTAACAACAAACTTACCTAATATGCTGGTGTATAGCATCCACACGATGAAAATCAGATATTTTTCCATTATTGTAAGAGGGTGTCACTATATACAACCGTTGTAAAATATTATTTTCGGTTTCACACACAAAAATATTTATGTACACATTAAATTATACACTCTGCCACTCAGGTATAAGCTTTCGTGTCGAGACGAAAGCGTAATCCGTTTTTATCCATAAATTATCCACGTAGTAAGCAAAATGTGTTAAAACAGCTTTAATAAATTTTCCAAAAGTTAAATAGTTCTATTTTAATCTTCAGACTGCATTAAGCTGATTAAAAAACCCGAAAAATAAAATAGGAAATTGCTAGCTGAATTTATATGACGTATGTTGCCAAAACTTTGTTTGAACAACAAAATATAAAGCTGTCCAATAATATTAGTGATCCTAAATTGGGTCTTTTAAAAATATATTGCATTCACGTTGAATGTGTAGATTTACTTGAAAGAATTGATTTGGAAATAACGTAAACTAATCACGTTTATATGGCTTGACTAAATGTATTCTTCAAAAAAGGGGAGATAATAAAGCTGATAAAGTAACGAAAGAATTTGAAAAGTTTCCCAACTAGAACGAAATATTAATTAGTTTTGCGGAAAACAAGAGAGCACTTGAGCATTTTAGAATTGGAAGCTCTTAATTGTAACGAAAGATAAACATGAAACTAATGATTTTAATTAATGTTTCACAAACACAAACTAATTTCAATGTATAAAATAGTGACGACTATGTCTGGAACTATTGGCACACTTCGATCTTTCTAATAATTTTCTGAACAACTCCTTTGGTATAAACTTCGTGCGCTTTGGAATATTTTTATAAATTCAAATAACTTTTTTTATTCTCTTATTACAAAGTTATTTAACAATTAAGAATAACCATAATTAGGCCCGATATCAATTATATGTACCGTAACGTAATTCACTATAATCATATTAATTACTAGCTTTAAATGACATAAAATTAATATACGCAATCTGCCGCTGTGTTTCAATATGAAACAGCTTGATACGCGGTTTAGTCAGCACTGACGCTGCATAGCGAGAAAGCTCTAAGCCTTTGCTGGTCCAGGGCAGCATGCGCTTGCTGAGCTTTCAAATCCAGAGTGTAGCATAACTGAATTTGGTGTTTTATGCTAAATCGTTTTTAAAAAGCTCCTACTGAGCCATAAAAGAGTTCATTCTTCCAGTTTCCTATCTCCCACGATGCAATTTAACTGATGCAATAACTTCAGTTTTAATAATTAAATTAACGTACCTACTTTAGATTAGAAAATCTTTTAAATTCTTATAATGAAACACCACAATTACATACAATTGAATTTACTGTTACGTCCACATCATTTGAATTATAAATCCTTACTCGTATAATAAGTCTTTTCAAGCACTGCAACTGCGATTAAATTAATTAATTCTAGTCAAATATTCAGCTAAAGCTAGAAGCCACATGCACTGCAAAGTAGTTACTTCCATCGTAGAAATTTTCTAAATTGAAGGGTTTCTGCATTTTATTTATATTGGACTCTCGGTTATCGTTTATGCACTTTATTTTTTAGTTAATAAAAACTACATTTTGTCTACATTTTTCTTTAATTGTCTATTTGAAAGAAAACCATTAATATTAAAGTTCAGTAAATTTCTTAAATGTTCTAAGATCTTTTATCGCATTTTTAAAAGTATAGTGTAGTACAATGTCCATAAAATTCATTGGGCAACTTTCATACAAATTAACACATAAGAAAAGGGCGTATCTAGTTGTGACATCTTTGACGTACTTATTTCACCAGCATTAAATTAAATCTGATTTGACCTTTCTCCTTTCTCTGTGTTATTTTGCATTAAAAAAGATTAAAACTTATCTAAAATGAAATTATGACTAAAAAAGCTTTATGTACGTTTTGATCTAAAGTTAATAGTTTTTTAGATACCCACAAAAAAGTGTTTTATTGCTTATTTAAACTCAACTTTTACTTTTTCCTACGAAAACGTAAAATTCAATATCGTTAAATAAGAGTAGAACAGGGATACCACTTTAAATTTTTGTGACGTCATTTGACCTTGAGGATTTCCGATGACGTGATTCGACCCTGGTAGCCAGTGAGGGATACAGATCGGGTACGTTCGGATATGCTCAGTTAAAGATCGGGCACATTGGGATATGCTCGAATCGGATCGGATACGCTCAGATATGCTCGGATAAAGATCGAACACAAGGATCGTGTAAGTCTGCGTAAGATCGGAATCAGGGGTGTATTTTAGGTCTTGAGATTGAACTAGGATTTTGGTGTTGGTGTTGGGCTTGGACTTGGAGCTGATCTTTGGGTTGGATCAGGGTGACTGCTATTTTTGGTAATTATGGACCATTCTGTTTTTTTGAGCTTATGCTCTGATTGTAGGAGTAATTCTCTGCTTGGATAAGCTGACCCTGGTTATTTTTCATTGACTTAATTTGCTGGTTTTATAAGAAGGTCTGCATCCTGTCATAAAAAATTGTATTCTAATATAGAAGAATTAATAAGTAAGGTGATGGCTAATGTTTGTACATAATAAAAAAATTTTATTTAATTTAATCTGTTAACGTATAAGAATTAATAGACGATGACAAGCGATTTCATAATAAGACATTAAAATATATAAAAATTATTAGAGCCTATTTTGATTTATCGGATGTTTCGAAAAAATCTAGGTATATCGATTATGTTATATACAGTTTAAGGTTGAATTTATTCAAATTTTCAATACCCAAGATTAACACATATTAATTAATTAATTTTTAACTGACACGAAACGTAATTCTGATATAGATAGAGAGCTATTTGTTTTACAATGTGGTTTTTCGTAATAGGATTTTATTATTATAAAAAGCAGTGGATAATAGCTTAAAAATGTTATTACACTTTCTTTTAATTTCCAGTTGTATGTTGCGTCCTTCTACCTTCCGATCATTAACTAATTTAGAAAGTAATACACAAAACCTAATTACTGCAACTGGTATTTAGCATTTATATTGTACTTATAAATTTACGTTCAAAATGCTTACAAATATTTTAAAAATATTTTTTGCCACCGCAAATTACATCTAGGTCTAAAAATTATTAGTCGAAATAATAAACATTTCTACCCGATGCTTTTTATACCGATTTATCTGTATACTCAATTATGCACACACACACGCACACGCACGCGCACGCGCACACGCACGCGCACACGCACACACACGTACACGCACACGCACACGCACACGCGCACACGCACACGCATACGCACACGCACACGCACACAGCACACACACACACACACACACACACAGACACAGACACACACAGACACACACAGACACACACACACACACACACACACACACACACACACACACACACACACACACACACACACACACACACACACACACACACACACACACACACACACACACACACACACGTACTTCACGTTATATGGATTTTTACCAGTTGAGATTAATAGCAGTGTTAACTAAACGCTTTAAAATTTCTAATCTGAAATAAGAGTGACGTAATGTAATTTATTTGAAATTTCATAGAGAGCACCACCATCATCAAGATTTTGAGATACATTCACCTCATCGTCTTCACCTTGAACGATTATATTGTAACAACCTATAAAGCAGCTAATAACCTCTGACAGTTTTTATCAGACACTATTATTATTATTATTGTTACATGGACATGAGGTTGTTCCTAAATTAACTGGTTTCAGCACAGCTCTGGAAATGCTGCACACTCTTCAAATCATTCAGTTCGTTCTCAGAAGCTGTACCGTGTTCATTTCCTTGAATTTTATCTGCACTCTATTTCGAGACTGTAGTACGTCTTCTAATACATAAACAGGATCTTCAATATTGTGTTGCATGTAGCAGCAAAACACGTTAGCTAGCTAGTTTCACCTCTATATTATTTTACATGCAAGCCTGATCTTATCGTAAATACATCTGTCAAAAATTAAACATAGTTCCGCGGACTGGACATCGCAAACAGCTTTTCCAAATATGGTTTTTAGTAAACACAATATTGCCTACAACTACATACAATCAACTATCAATGTTTTAGCACGAGGGTCAAACGAAAACACGCTAACGCAAAAACACGCAAACACGAAATCACACAAACGAAAACACACAAACGAAAACACGCTAACACGAAAACACGCTAACGCTAAAACACACAAACGAAAACACGCTAACACGAACACACGCTAACCCGAAAATACGCAAACGCGAAAACATACAAACACGGGAACACGCAAACGCGAAAACACGCTAACGCAAAAACATGAAAACGCGAACGTATACAAACACGAAAACACACAAAACGAAAAACACACCAACACCAAAACACGCTAACGCAAAAACACGCAAACACGAAAACACGCTAACGCAAAAAATACACAAACGAAAATGCACAAAAGAAAACACGCTAACAAGAAAACATGCAAACACGAAAACACACAGAACGAAAACACGCTAACACGCAAACGCAAAAACATACAAACACAAAACCACACAGAACGAAACCGCGCTAACACGAAAACACGCAAACGCAAAAACATGCAAACACGAAAACACACAGAACGAAAACACGCAAACGCACAAACATATAGACACGAAAACACGCTGACGCAAAAACACGCTAACGCTAAAACACACAAACGAAAACACGCTAACACGAAAATACGCAAACACGAAAACGTACAAACACGAGAACACGCAAACGCGAAAACATACAAACACGAAAACACGCAAACGCGAAAACATACAATCAGGAAAACACAAAACGAAAACACACAAAACGAAAAACACGCTAACACGAAAACACGCAAATGCAAACACATACAAAACACGCTAACGCAGAAACACGCAAACACAAAAACACGCTAACACGAAAATACGCAAACACGAAAACACGCTAAGTCAAAAAACACACAAAAGAAAACACATGCAAACACGAAAACACACAGAACGAAAACACGCTAACACGAAAACACGCAAACGCAAAAACAAAACACGTATACCACCAGAACAACACACGCAATACAGTTAGGTCAGGTTAGTATCGCGAAACAGCTAACGCTAATAACGCGTGATGTTCGTTTACCGTGATTCGCTATTGCATTTTCTGTTTCCATTTCATTCGTGATTGCGTGTTTCATGTGTCAGTGTTTTACCTTAGCGGTTTTCATTTTCACGTTACGCGTTTACCTAGTGCGTCGTGTTTCTGTTTGCGATGTTTTCGCGTTTGTGTTTTCGTCGCTTGCGCATGTTTTCGTGTATTGCGGTTTTCTGTTTGCATGTTTTTCCTTAGGTGTTTTCTGTTTGCATGTTTTCGTGTTTTGCTGTTGCATTTCGTGTTTGCGTGATTGTTTTCGCTGTTTTCGTGTTGCGTGCTGTTTAGCTTTACGTGATTTAGTGTTTGCATTTTGTTCGGCGTTTTCGTGTTTGCAGTTTTGCTTTGCGCGTTTTCTGTTTCGTGTTGCATGTTTTCGTTTGCGTGATTGGTGTTTCGCGTTTGCGTGATTGCATGTTTTCGCGTTTGTGCGTTTCGTGTTTGCGGTTTGCGTGTTTTAGCGTTTCGTGTTTAGTGTTTGCTATGTTTTCGTGTTTGCTTTTCGTTAGCGTTTTCGCGTTTGCGTGATTGCATGTTTTCGCGTTTTGTGTTTGCGTGTGCATTTGTGTTTTAGCGTTTGCGTGATTTAGTGTTTGCTTGTTTTCGTGTCGTTTTGTTATAGGCGTGTTTTCGCTTATGTTGCGTTTTCGTGTTTGCGTGCTTGGATGTTTTAGCTTTTGCGTGATTTAGTGTTTGCTGTTTTCGTGTTTGCGTATTTTTGCGTTAGGCGTTCTGTTTGCGGTTTGCGATGTTTGCTTTGCGTGTTTCGTGTTTGCTGTTTTGGTTGCTTTCTATGTTTTCGTGTGTTTTCGGTTGGTTTGTGTTTTGCGTTTGTTTAGTGTTTGCATTGTTTTCGTGCTTTATGCGTATTTTCGCTTTAGGCGTTGTTTCATGTTTGCTGTTTTCGTGTTTGCTGTTTTGCTTACGTTTCGTGTTTGCTATTTGCGTTTTCGCGTTTGCGTGATTGCATGTTTTCGCGTTTGTGTGTTTCGTGTTTGCGGATTTGCGTGTTTTAGCGTTTGCGTGATTTAGTGTTTGCTTGTTTTCGTGTTTGCGTATTTTGCCTTAGCGCGTTTTCGTGATGCGTTTGCGTTTCGTGATTGCATGTTTGCGCGTTTTCGTGTTTGCGTGCTTGCATGTTTTACCGTTTGCGTGTTTAGTTTTGCTTGGTTTTCGTGTTTGCGTATTTTGCTGTTTTAGCGTTCGTGATTTCAGTGTTTGGCGTTCGTTTTCGTGATTTGCGTGTTTTGCCTTGCGTGTTTCGTGTTTGCATGTTTTCGCGTTTGCGTGATTTTGCATGTTTTCGTTTGGGTTTTCGTGTTTGCGGTTTTGCGTGTTTTGCGTTTGCGTGTTTGTGTGTTTGCTTGTTTTCGTCGATTTGCGTGTTTTCGCTTTAGGGTTTTCGTTTTGCGTCGTTTTGCATGTTTTGCGCTTTCGTGTTTTCTGTTGCGTTTGCATGTTTTCGTGTTTGCGTGTTTGCTAGTGTTTTGCGTTTGCGTGCTGTGTTTGCGTTTGCGTGATTTGCTGTTTTCGCGTTTGTGTGTTTTCGTGTTTGCGGATTTGCGTGTTTTGCGTTTGCGTGTTGTTCGTGTTTGCATGTTTTCGTGTTTGCGTGATTTTGCCTTTGGCGTTTTCGTGATTTGCGTGTTTTAGCGTTTTGCGTGTTTTGTCGTTTGTATTTCGTGTTTGCGTGTTTGCGCGTTTTCGTGTTTGATGTTTGCATGTTTTCGTGATTGCGTGTTTTCGCCTTAGTGCGTTTTCGTGTTTGCGTGCTTGCATGTTTTAGCGTTTGCGTGATTTACTGTTTTCGCGTTTGTGTGTTTTCGTGTTTGCGGATTTGTGTGTTTTGGCGTTTGCGTGATTTAGTGTTTGCATGTTTTCGTGTTTGCATATTTTCGCCTTAGCGCGTTTTCGTGTAATTTGCATGTTTTTGCCTTAGCGTGTTTCCATTATTGCATGTTTTCGCGTTTGTGTGTTTTCGTGTTTGCGGATTTGCGTGTTTTAGCGTTTGCGTGTTTTAGTGTTTGCTTGTTTTCGTGTTTGCATATTTTCGCCTTAGAGCGTTTTCGTGATTGCATGTCTGCGCGTTTTGGTGTTTGCATGTTTTCGTGATTGCGTGTTTCGCCTTAGTGCGTTTTCGTGTTTGCGTGCTTGCATGTTTTAGCGTTTGCGTGTTTTAGTGTTTGCATGTTTTCGTGTTTGGGTATTTTCGCCTTAGCGCGTTTTCGTGTTTGCGCGTTTTCGTGTTTGCATGTTTTCGCGTTTGCGTGATTGCATGTTGTTGCGTTTGTGGTTTGCGGATTTGCGTGTTTTAGTGTTTGCTTGTTTTCATGTTTTCGTCTTAGAGCGTTTTCGTGTTTGCGTGTTTTTGTGATTTCATGTTTTTGCCTTTGGGCGTTTTCGTGTTTTCGTTTTGTGTATTTTAGTGTTTGTATGTTTTCGCGTTTGCGTCTTTTCGTGTTAGCATGTTTTCGTTTGTGTGTTTTCGTGTTTGCATGTTTTCGTTCTATGCGTTTTCGTGTTTGTATGTTTCTGCGTTTGGGTGTTTTCGTGTTTTCATTTTGTGTGTTTTCGTGTTTGTATGTTTTCGCGTTTGCGTGTTTTCGAGTTTTTACGTTAGCGTGTTTTCGTGCTTGTATGTTTTCGCGTTTGTGTGTTCTCGTGTTTGTATGTTTTCGCGTTTGCGTATTTTCGTGTTAGCGTGTGCTGAAACCAGTTAACTTAGGAATAACGTCATGTCCATGTAATAATAATAATAATAATAATAATAATAATAATAATAACAGTGACTGAAACCGCCACACACTGGTTTTCAATGCGAAACACCAATTAAATGTGTAAATTGCCATGGAAATCACTCGTCAAGGTCAAAAGAATGTGGCAGATATAGGGATGAGGTAGCTATCCAAGAAATAAAAGTAAAAGAAAAAATTTCTTATTTCGAAGCGCGTAAGAAGGTAATTGAGGTAAACGTAAGGGGACCTTCATATGCCTCTATTACTAGCACTCCTATTCTACTACATGAAATTAAAAGTGCATTGACACCCAAGCAAGCTGAAACTACCATAACGAGCATAAAAACTATCTCAACAAACAAACAAGCTATTGAGAATGACAAAGGAAGAACATGCCCTACCCCCACAAAATCCGTCTCTACGGACGTAGAGTTAATGGATGAAGAATCAAGGGGCTCAAAACGTAAACCTAGTCCGGTATGTTCTTCTCCTACTGTTAGTAGCGAAGACTTAAATTCTACTTCTGAGTTTATTAATCCTACCACGCGTAGGCAAAAGAAAAAAGGCTGGCCGAAGGGTAAACCCCGAAAGGATCGGTCGAGGAGTCAGGCTTCTCAGTGATAATTTCTGTGATACTTTCTACATTTTACTGTGATATCTTTTTAATGTTAAAATTTATGTTTTACTGTTTGTTTTTAACAGGTCCATTGTTTATATTATAAATTATTTTATTTATTTACTTATCTATTCCGTTCAGAAGTTTTTAACACTTCGTATGTTTACATTATTCACTCAAATTATGGATAACATAATCCAATGGAATATAAATGGCTGCGCTTGTCACTATCCTGAATTAAAGAAATTAATCTCTGAACAGGATCCATTTTGCATATGTATACAAGAAAGTCATTTTAAACCAAATGAAAATTTTAAACTTCGATGTTTTAAAGTATACAGAAAAGATGTCCAGCCACGTACTCGAGCAAGAGGAGGTGTAGTAACTTTCGTTAAAGATAACATCCCCTCTACACAAATCCCTCTCAATACAACTCTCCAAGCTGTAGCAGTCCAACTTCTTCTACCTTTAAAGATTACTATATGTAATATTTATCTGCCCGACTTTAGCTGGAGCAAACGGCAGTTAAAAGATCTCGTTTCTCAATTACCGAAACCATTTATAATATTAGGAGACTTTAACGCTCATAATCCGATCTGGGGCTCAAATAGAGTAGATATAAGAGGAAGACTAATCGAAGACCTCATTGAAGATTTCGGTTTAGTCATCCTCAACAAAGGTAGTGGAACTTTTATCAACACAAGGTCTTGCAACCTTCATGCAATAGACATAGCAATTTGCAGTTCTAGCATAGGCCACAAATTTGACTGGAATGTGTTAGAGGAGTGTTCATCGGATCATCTTCCCATTTCTATTCGTTGTACAATTAAATGTCCTCCTGTACAACAATCAGAATTCTGGTGCATTAAAAGAGCATGCTGGGAATCCTTTCAAAAGCATCTGAAAAGTTTTGACCTTAAAAGTACCATAAATGAAACTGTTGAAGAAGTTACTACCAAAATTATCAATGCTGCGGAAATAAGTATCCCAAAATCTAGGAACAACACTAAAAGAAACCTAGTGCCGTGGTGGAATAGTGAAATAAACGTAATAATCAAATCTAGGAATCGCGCCTTTAATATATTTAAAAAACAACCTACCGTAAGTAATTTAATTGCCTTTAAGCGTCTTCGAGCACAAGCTCGTAAAGAAGTTGTCAAAAGTAAAAATCTAGTTGGGAAAAGTATGTAACGACGATATCTCCACTACTTCTTCCCGAGAAGTATGGATGAAAATTAGACGTATTTCTGGAAAAACATTTAAAGGAACATCACCAGTGTTAACCAAAAACGGCAAACTAACTACAAATAGCCTAGATATTGCAAATACTTTAGCAAGGCAATTCCAATATATCAGCTCTTCAGTGAACTATGATCCCAATTTTAGGCTTTATAAAAATCAAAATGAAGATGACAACATAGATTTTGAGGAACTAGAGATTTCTGATTATAACCTACCCTTTACGATGTCAGAATTAGAACAGTCACTTAGTCATATAAAAACGTCTGCTCCAGGGCCAGATTCAATTCACTATGAAATGTTACAACATCTTCCCTTAAAAGAAAAAGATGGAAAATACCCCGACCTATGGAGGGAAGCAGTGGTAATTCCGATACCCAAAGCTGGAAAAGATGCTACAAACCCACTCAATTATAGACCAATATCGCTGACATCTTGTCTAAGTAAAGTATTAGAAAAAATGGTCAACAAGAGGCTAGTTTGGGTACTCGAAACTAACCGACTCCTTAACGAATACCAACTAGGTTTTCGTAAATTTAGATCGACAACAGACCAACTTGTTCTCCTAGACACGGCTATACAAGACAGCTTTTCAAAAAGGAAGCACTTAGTAGCAGTGACGTTTGATCTTGAAAAGGCGTTTGACACTACTTGGAGACACGGAATTTTGAATCAACTCCATCAATGGGGACTACGTGGAAATCTGTGTAAGTTAATTAAGAATTTTTTGTTAAAACGACGTTTTAGAGTAAAAGTCGGAGACAAATACTCAGCATCATACATTCAAGAAAACGGTATTCCACAGGGGTCTAATCTTAGCGTTACCTTGTTCATCGTAGCAGTGAACTGTCTAATACATTCTCTACCGTTAGATATAGGAAGATCCCTATACGTAGATGACCTTATTATATACTTTTCAGGTGTCAGCATGGATGAAATTGAAACTACCCTACAAAACGCAATAAATCAAGTAACTCAAACAGCGGACCAACGTGGATTTAAATTCTCTCCTGTAAAAACTGCCTGCCTACATTTTTGTAGGCTTAGAACCAATCATGACCACCCAAGATTGTTGCTAAAAGATACACGTATTCCGGTAAAAGACCGCGTAAATATTTTAGGAGTAACATATGACTCCAAGCACTATTGGAAATCACACATTGAGAACCTTGAATTAAAATGCAAAAAATCCTTGAATATCATCAGATGCATTTCAAGTATTTCTTGGGGAGCAAACAGACAGACACTATTAAATCTGTACAAATCAATAGTGTTGTCAAAAATGGAGTACGGCATGGTCTACACGTCAGCAAAGAAGTCACACCTGCAAAAACTAGAACGCATTCATCGCGAAGGGCTTAGAATGTGTATTGGAGCTTTTCGCACGAGCCCATCCACATCTATTTATTTTGATTGTGGAATTCCACCTATGTGCTATCTTGCTAAAACGAAAATTCTTAACTACGCTACTAATATTTGGGCGCAACCAAACCACCCAACCCATAAAGTTATTTTCGACAAAAACCCTGACGAGCAGACTAATTTTTCAACTACAAAATCCCTCCGTGCTAGATTACAAGATATACTGGATAATCTAAGGTTTGAATTTCCTACAGTATATGAAATAGGTCACTGTGAATTTCCTCCATGGCGCTTAGTAACACCTAAAATTCATTTTGATTGCTCCGAATTTGCAAAAGAAATTACAAATCCATCAATATACCTCCAAACACTCCTGCAGTTAACTAGTGCGTATGAAGCAGATGAAATTATATATACAGATGGATCAAAAAAGCGGAAATTCAGTTGGAGCCGCTTTTATCTCTCCTCAAGGCAACCACTCCTATCCCTTAAATGCAATCGCCTCTATATACACCGCGGAGCTGTATGCAATACGCAAAGCACTAGAATACGTAGAATCTAGACCGACTGGTACTTATCTAATATGCTCCGACTCCCAGAGTGTACTGAAATCTGTAAAAGACACCCAATCCGTTGATCCATTAGTGCAGGAAATTCTTTGCTACAACAATCGCCTAGCATTCCAAGAAAAACAAATAATATACATATAGATTCCTGGACATGTGGGTATAAAAGGAAATGAAATTGCCGATGCGGCCGCAAAACATGCAAGAAATATTGAAAACATGGACCCCGTTGCGGTACGAGCCTCTGATATCAAAATCTACCTTAAATCGGAAATTCATCAAATGTGGCAAGACGAGTGGTTACGGAGTTCAGATAATTTATCCTCTTTGGAAACCCAAATTAAAAAACTAAAGTACCCTCCAGGTCTATCTAGACGTGAACAAGTTGTACTTACAGGAATGAGGATTGGACATACAAGGCTCACTAAGTCGCACTTACTAATAAATTCACAGCCTCAACGCTGTGAAACATGCCCTTGTTTGCTTTCTATACAACATGTTCTAGTAGATTGCCCACTATTTATGGATACACGTAACATGTTAGGTATTCCAAATGATATAAAATCCTGCTTAACCGAAACAAAGGCCATATTTCAAACTATAAAGTTTCTTAAAGTGACAAGTATGTTTCAAAAAATGTAAGTCACAATCTAAGAAAACTTTTCTATCGATCGATAACTAGCTAATGACCAACGTAGTCGAAGCTAGACAAGAAAAAAAAAAAAAAAAAAACAGTGACTGATAAAAACTGTCAGAGGTTATTAGCTGCTTTATAGGTTGTTACAATATAATCGTTCAAGGTGAAGACGATGAGGTGGATGTATCTCAAAATCTTGATGATGGTGATTCTCTGTATGAAATTTCAAATAAATTAGATTACGTTACTCTTATTTCAGATTAGAAATTTTAAAGCGTTTAGTTAACATTGCTATTAATCTCAAGTAGTAAAAATCCATATAACGTGAAGTACATGTGTGTGTGTGTGTGTGTGTGTGTGTGTGCGTGTGCGTGTGCGTGTGCGTGTGCGTGTGCGTGTGCGTGTGCGTGTGCGTGTGCGTGTGCGTGCTCGTGCGCGTGCGCGTGCGCGTGCGCGTGCGCGTGCGCGTGCGCGTGCGCGTCGCGTGCGTCGCGTAGCGCGTGCTGCGCGTGCGCGTGCGCGTGCGCGTGCGTGTGCGTGTGCGTGTGCGTGTGCGTGTGCGTGTGCGCGTGCGCGTGCGCGTGCGCGTGCGCGTGCGCGTGCGCGTGCGTGTGCGTGTGCGTGTGCGTGTGCGTGTGTGCATAATTGAGTATACCGATAAATATATCTGTATAAAAAGCATCGGGTAGAAATTTTTATTATTTCCACTAATAATTTTTAGACCTAGATGTAACTTGCGGTGGCAAAATATATTTTGTAAATATTTGTAATGCATTCCATAACAATAGTTTATGTAATCTCAAGGTTCAAATTATTTAAAAGTAATTTTTGTATGTAAATTTATAAGTACAATATAAATGCTAAATACCAGTTGCAGTAATTAGGTTTTGTGTATTACTTTCTAAATTAGTTAATGATCGGAAGGTAGAAGGGGGCAACATACAACTGGAAATTAAAAGAATGTGTAACAACATTTTTAAGCTAATTATCAACTGCTTTTTGTAATAAAATCCTATTACGAAAAACCACATTGTAAAACAAATAGCTCTCTATCTATATCAGAATTTGGTTTCGTATCAGTTAAAAATTAATTAATTAATGTGTGTTAATCTTGGGTATTGAAAATTTGAATAAATTCAACCTTAAACTGTATATAACATAATCGATATACCTAGATTTTTTCGAAACATCTGATAAATCAAAACAGGCTCTAATAATTTTTATATATTTTAATGTGTTATTATGAAATCGCTTGTCATCGTCTATTAATTCTTATACGTTAACAGGTTAAATTGAATAAAATTCTTTTTATTATATACAAACACCAGCCATCACCTTACCTATTAATTGCTTTATATTAGAATACAATTTTTTATGACAGGACGCAGATCTTATAAAACCAGCAAATTAAGTCATTGAAAAATAACCAGGGTCAGATTATCCAAGCAGAGAATTAGTCCTCCAATCAGAGCATAGGCTCAAGGAAACAGAATGGTCTATAATTACCAAAAATAGTAGTCACCCTGATCCAACCCAAAGATCAGCTTCAAGTCCAAGCCCAACTCCAACACCAAAATCCTAGTTAAATCTCAAGACCTAAAATACACCCCTCATTCCGATCTTACACAGTCTTACACGATCCTGACCGATCTTATCCAAGCATATCTGAATGAGCTCAATCTTTATCCGAGCATATCCGAGAGTATCCGTTCCGCTTCGAGCATATCCGAATGTACCCGATATTTATCCGAGCATATCCGAACGTATCCGAGTGTCAAAAATACGTCCCCCACGTGGCTACCAGGGTCGAATCACGTCGTCGGAAATCCCAAGATCAAATGACGTCACAAAAAGTGTAAGTGGTGCCCGTGTTCTAATAATAAGGTCGCAACACTTTTACTCCAAAGTTGGTGGTTTTGGATATGCGCATAGAACGCACTTTTAAAGTACCTTCTCAAGGCTTATTTATTACTTTGCGAAACACCTCTATTAAGAGAACTTGCATAAACGATAAATTTGATGGATTTCAATGTGATCACAAAACACACCTTAGAGTAGCTTTGTGAATTGCCTTTTTCCGGTTCGATTTATTACCCTACAAAACATTTTAAAAAAAAGTTCTATAATATTGAATTATGCTTAAAAATAGTTGCTATGTTTTTTTCAACAAAGTTCACAAAAAATATTTCAAGGCTTGTTAGGAAGTTTTTGAGATGTTATTTATTATTCTATTGTAGCACTCTAAAACGAAATTTTAATATTGAATTAAGCCGACCGAATCAACACGCAACTTCAAATTACGTAAGTTGCCAAGCCCCAAATTTTGACTTTAATTAATTACTTAGTTTTTCTTTCGCCCCGGATGTAACTCAAAATTTCGCAAGTCTGGATGCCGTTCTTTGATTTATACCACAAACTCTTAAGCAAAGTTTGGATACATTTATGATAAAATAAAATCTAACTAACAACTCAAATTTAACATTAAAAACATCTAGTATAGAACACACAACCTTCCAACCTATAAAGTAGAAATTAAAGGAAATAATACATCCTTACTTTCTCATGTGGGAATCATTATTGTTCTAGTGAAAAAATCGATCAGGCAGTTTTGAACGGAATATGCGTGTGTGTCTGTGTCAGTGTCTGTGTCTGTCTCTGTCTCTGTCTCTGTGTCTGTGTGTCTGTGTGTCTGTGTGTCTGTGTGTCTGTGTGTCTGTGTGTCTGTGTGTCTGTGTCTGTGTGTCTGTGTCTGTGTGTCTGTGTGTCTGTGTGTCTGTGTGTCTGTGTGTCTGTGTGTCTGTGTGTCTGTGTGTCTGTGTGTCTGTGTGTCTGTGTGTCTGTGTGTCTGTGTGTCTGTGTGTCTGTGTGTCTGTGTGTCTGTGTGTCTGTGTGTCTGTGTGTCTGTGTGTCTGTGTGTCTGTGTGTCTGTGTGTCTGTGTGTCTGTGTGTCTGTGTGTCTGTGTCTGTGTGTCTGTGTGTGTGTCTGTGTGTCCGTGTGTCTGCGTGTCTGTGTCTGTGTGTTAATGTGCTTGTGTGTCTGTGTGTCTGTATGTCTGTGTGTCTGTGTGTCTGTGTGTCTGTGTGTCTGTGTCTGTGTGTCTGTGTGTCTGTGTGTCTGTGTGTCTGTGTGTCTGTGTGTCTGTGTGTCTGTGTGTCTGTGTGTCTGTGTGTCTGTGTGTCTGTGTGTCTGTGTGTCTGTGTGCCTGTGTGTCTGTGTGTCTGTGTGTCTGTGTGTCGTGTGTCTGTGTGTCTGTGGTCTGTGTCTGTGTGCTGTGGTCTGTGTGTCTGTGGTCTGTGTGTCTGTGTGTGCTGTGGTCTGTGGTCTGTGGTCTGTGTGTCTGTGGTCGTGGTCGTGTCTGTGTTCTGTCGTGTCGTGTCGTCTGTCGTGTTCGTGTCGTCGTGTCTGTGTCTGTGTCTGTCGTGTCTGTCGTGTCTGTGTGTCGTGTGTCGGTGTGTGTGTGTGTGTCTGTGTGTCTGTGTCTGTGTGTGTGTGTCTGTGTTCTGTGTGTTGTGTGTCTGTGTCTGTGTGTCGTGTGTCTGTCGTGTCTGTGTGTCTGTGTGTCTGTGTGTCTGTGTGTCGTGTGTCTGTGTGTCTGTGTTGTGTGTCTGTGTGTCTGTGTGTCTGTGTGTGTGTGTCTGTGTGTCTGTGTGTCTGTGTGTTGTGTGTCTGTGTGTCTGTGTGTCTGTGTTTGTGTTGTGTGTGTTGTTTGTGTGTTGTGTTTGTGTTTGTGTCTGTGTTGTGTTGTGTTGTGTCTGTGTGTCGTGTTGTGTCTGTGTCTTGTGTCGTGTGTGTCTGTGTCTGTGTCTGTGTGTCTGTGCTGTCTGTGTGTCGTGTGTCTGTGTGTCTGTGTGTCTGTGTGTCTGTGTGTCGTGTGTGTCTGTGTGTCTGTGTGTCTGTGTGTCTGTGTGTCTGTGTGTCTGTGTGTCTGTTGTGTCTGTGTGTCTGTCGTGTCTGTGTGTCTGTGTGTCTGTGTGTCTGTGTGTGTCTGTGTGTCGTGTGTGTCTGTGTGTCTGTGTGTCTTGTGTGTCTGTGTGTCTGTGTGTCTGTGTGTGTGTCTGTGTGTCTGTGTGTCTGTGTGTCTGTGTGTCTGTGTGTGTCGTGTGTGTCTTGTGTGTCGTGTGTGTCTTGTGTCGTGTGTGTCGTCTGGTGTCTC
>JARFJB010002121.1:3617500-3632500 GCA_036346205.1 Vesta saturnalis
GTGTGCGTGTGCGTGTGCGTGTGCGTGTGAGTGTGCGTGTGCGTGTGCGTGTGCTTGTACGTGTGCGTGTGCGTGTGCGTGTGCGTGTGAGTGTGAGTGTGCTCAGGCGCGTGCGCGTGTGTATCTTTCTATTTGTATATTGTACTTAAAAATTATAGTAACAGATTTGTAGATGTTTACCTCTCCCAAAAATGCAACCTACAGGAGTAGGTTGTCCAGGTGAAATAAAACATATGTAATTAAAATGTTATTAATCGCATAAAAATCTGTCAGCCACCTTAGATCCACGCATCAATCCTTGACCTATTTCTAGGCTCATGCCCCTTGAGGAGATTCGCCTCTTCGTGATAGGCGGCTTCCGGAAGCAGGTATCAGAGGACCTGAAGCGTTGAGGAACTTCAGAAGGGAAGCGTTGATGATGCAAGATGGCTGGTAATGAAGCAATCAGACAAAAATTGCGGTATTGTATCTGAATGCTATAAAACTTATTACGTGTAATTACTTTTAAACAATTTAAAGGAATACCATTACAGACACCTCAATCAGATATTTATAAAGCCATGTGAAGGATTGTACATTAAAAGAAGCAGGTAGACGTGTTATCTGCAAAACCGCAATACACCCGGATATAAAAATGGTACATATTCTTGATATTGTTAATCGAAATTTATCAACAATGTGTGACCTATCATTTTCAATTTTAAAATGTAATACTCGATACAATATTGGTTGTGTTCGATAAATTTAACAATGATATTAAGACGCGTACATATTACGCATAATAGAGTATCGATTGTAATAATAATCACTACATATCCCTTGTCGCGTAATTCTAGAAGGTACATCTAACCAATAGGGGTCGGTCATGGTCGCTGCGAATTTACTAATGCTATTATATAACACCGGGTGCTTAATTATATCAAGACACATACGAATAAGTATAGTATCGATTACAATAATAATCAATATTATCGCGAAATAATTGTAGAATGTACATTTAATCAATAGGGGTCGGTTATGATCGCTGTGAAATGCTATTATATAACATCGAATGCTTAAATATATTAAGACACGTACGTATTATGCATAATAATTAAAGTATCGATTATAATAGTCAATACTTATTTGTTATCGCAAAATAAGTCTGTAAAGTATATCTAACCAATAAGAGCAGATAATGTGGTAGTCACAACTTAATATAACAAATGTAGGGCAAATACGATTTGTAGACAGCGCTCATATTGTTGCTACCTTTTCTGATAATAGTTGAGACTGTAGTGCGCAGATGATAGCATATTGATAGAGCACAGATAGAGCATACAGGATGCAGGATAGAAGATGTATGACAGATGGTAGCACATAGGTGATAGATAATTGGTGATAGAGGATAGAGGATGAATGATATATGCATAACGCGTAGAGGATTGATGACTGGTCATAGAGCATAGATGACGGATGATAGAACATAGATTATAGAGAATTAAAAATGGAGGATAAATAATATATGATAAATCATAGAACATAGATCATGAATGATAGAAAATGATGATGGAGGATACAAGAAAGATGATAAAGCATAGAGCATAGATGGCTGATGATAGAAGAAAAACGACAGAAGAAAGACGATAGAGAATAGATGATATATGATAAAGTATAGAGCACAGATGATGGATAATAAAACAGATGATAGAGAATTGGTGATAGAGGATAGATGATATATGATACAGAGCATAGATGATGGATGACGTTTGATAGATAATTGATGTTAGAAGATGACCGCAATGGTTATGGGCATGGTCGCTTGCAGAAAGAAGATGTCAAGAACGACTACATTTATAAATTCACAGCGACCATAACCGACTCCTATTGGTTAGATGTACCTTCTAGAATTATTTCGCGATAAGAAATAGATATTGATTATTATTGTTATTATCGATACTCTAATTATTATGCGTAAAACGGATGCGTTTTATGGTAGGTACTTAAGCGCCCAAGATTGTATAATAGCTTTTCTATATTTATAACTACCATCATAATTATAATTGTTAAGTTTGTCGATTACTACCTTTTTAAAAATAATAGTCTACGTATCGTTGTTGATAAATTTCGAATAACAATAACAAGAATTGTACCTTTTTTTTATCCGGGTGTATTGAGGTTTTACAGATAATATACGACGGTGGCGGTAGATCAGGCAATCCTGTAAATTTTATTTATTAATTTTTTCAATGTAGAATAATAACGACTTACCTGTATAATTAACAAAGGAAAGTTTATCCATCCTTTTGGTTTTACCAATATCGACGCTACCGCCATAAACAATTGCAATTTTTTCAATACATGTCTGTAAATTCCGTCCTGTTTCATCCGTTAGTTCCTTTATAAATCTCGCCGGGAGACATATACTATTTTCACCAGTTTCCACCACGATCTTTCTTCCATATTGAGTATTAATAGCTTTAATATCTTTCAATCGAAGTTTGTAATCATTCACCATGTCGCTGATTTTTTAGTACTGCCTTAAAGTGAGATAGTAATGTAGCTTTCTAAATTATATACTCAGTATGCGTTTATAGCACAGAGGTAACGATTAAAATTTACCATTCCAACACTCCGAAGTTCTAATCTCACATCACGAATACCAATTTTTCAGGGTTTACACTTCCACCGGAAATAGGCGCATTAACGTCTTTACCGTCATCCTCAAAAGACAACTTTCGCGATGAAGAACCCACCAAATACCTGAAGAAGGCAGCTTCCGCATTAAAGGACGCCCGAAGAGGTAGTTTCCGCTATCAATAATATCAACATGACCCTTTCCACATGCGCAAGGCAACATCCCACTTCTACAAGATGGCCGCTCGCGTCTATCATTCGCTCTGACTGGGCCAAGTCCCTTGCTCATTCCTAGTATGGGAGGGGCCTATCTTTACATCCCATTGGCATAACGTCACACCTACTTTCAGGAGGCGTAGCCCAACTGCTCGATCACGTATCTCATTGGTTTAACCACACCACAAACTTCCGGGGATTAAGTGTTCGTCGCTGATTGGTGTAACGTCACTTCCAGTGACAGAACATATATTGCTATACGACTAACGTCCATCTGACAGAGATTATTGTTTTTGTTTTTACAATGTTGCCTATTTTCGTTAAGAACGTATTAAAATATTGGTTGCATAATTATCCTAAAACATTATTATTAAATGAAATTCATTTTTTTAAGTTTCTATTTTGTAGGTTGGAAGGTCGTGTGTTGTTCCAGACCAGATCTTTTAACTTGTAAGAAACCTAAATTAGGTGGAATTCACAATAATTACAGTTAGGGCATTTATATTATTATTAATTGATATTTTGTACAGAGCTATACAACTCAAAAACTGAATTTAACACATTCTAAAAGGGTTTCGGTATCTCTAGGGTACTAAAAACCAAAAGTTGTTTATATTAAATAATTTAAAAAGTAAGTTTTTCAAATAAATTTTTGGGTTATGAATGTAGTATGTCAGTTAAGTGTAGCATTCTGCTTGAAAAACTCAAAAAGGTAAGAACTCAATAAATGGAAAAGGTTACAATTGCATTGAATCAAAATAAATAATATAGATAATAAACTGGGTTAAAAATATTTATAGGTTACAGTGATATTAAACGGTAACAAAGTTTACTTGCCGAACAGTTAAGGGAACAAAATTATTAAAAACGATTACTTTTAATTGTTATTGTTTTTGAATATAAGTAAATACTAGTATGAGTTTATTATTTTGAATTTCTGGAAATAAAATTTTAATCTGTTCCAAATTACTTAATATACATTATTGAGTGAATGCTCACTTACTAGTTTGACCAATATACTCCTGATTACAATTTTGACAAGGATTATATATTGTATACAACTCCAGACATTGTAAATGCATCATTTGGAGTCCTTAACTTTTGCATAAACCTGTATAATTTGATTCTTAAGTTTATTTACCTTGATTTGATTTTACATTTTAAAAATACATAAATAATTGTGGCAAGTTTTTAATGTAAGGTAAAGGAATGTAAAATAACGGAGTTAAATTTTGAATGTTATTGGAATTATTTAAAACATTGGTAAGTGAAACGTCTGCAAGAGAGTTTGAATTTTGAGTGCTATTTAGACATTTTTTAATAATTTTGGTAGGTAAGAACCTTGTTTTTATTCCACCCAGTTTAATCTTTTTTGTTGGTTTCTTATACCACTCCAAAATTATGATAGTATCATTGTGTCTTATTAATTTTGTCTCTAGATATAAAGTAATGGGGCTAATCAAATGAAACACAGAAATAGTTTATTCATCAGAATCTATTGTTGTGTCTCCTTCAAAGTAATCCCCCCCCATTAGAATATACTTATTCCAACGCTTTTTCCAATCTTCGACACAGTTGTTATACTCAGTTTCCGGTATAGCCTTCAAAACGATGTCCATGAAGTGGTAATTTAAATCGAAGAAATAGGACAAACTCGCACGGAGCCATATCTGGCGAATACGATACTTTCGGAACAACGTTAACTTGATTTTTAATACAACACTGACGAATAATGATGACAGTGTGCAATGGTACACTATCGTGATTCAGAAATGAATTGTTTTGCCACAATTCTATCGTTTTTTACGAATTGACCCAAGTAAACGACGCAAAAGGGCTAAATAATACTCTTGGTTCAATGGAAGAAACTGTTTATAACCAACTCCGTGGCAGTCGAATAAAACAGTCAACCTGGCTTTGATCTTTGACTTGCTTTCGACGTAGTTCTTTGGTTTTAGTTCATCGGCAGCACTATATTCTGTAGATTGTAGACTTCCTTCAGATCATTATCAGACATAGAAAGTATCTCTTCAGCAACTTCAACAGGACGTTATTACTGAAACAAATTCAGATCTTGAGAAGAGAAGCAGAAACACGGGGTGGGCCCAAATTGTTCTTTAAAATTGTTTGTATTGTTCCTTTTGATATACCAACAATATCAACATGCTTCATTTCAGAACCCACACCAAATTATTGGTACCGCTTAAAAAATTGTGAGTTTGATAAACATTTATAACCGTTACACTTTTGTAACATTTTCAATGTATCAGAACACGATATTTAATTTTTTTGACAAAATTTGATGCAAATTCTTTCTTCTTCAGATGTTTCATTTTAAAAATCGGTGACAACAATTTTCCTTAAACACCAAACACACTGCAATTTCTTACTTCAAACTTAACACGTTCGCTACCAGCCGTCTCATACATGAGCCACAGTGATTTTTGTCACAGACCAGCGTCTCACATACGAGCCAGGTGCTCGATCGTACTCAATGGATGTGTAAATCGTTTGGGCTACAGATAGCGGCTTGAAATTTTGATGCGGTCTGTGGATAGGTCCGACGCATATGTGTGTCGCTTGGTCTCAGATAAAAATAAAAATTGTAGTTTTGGTGGGAACGTTTATGTGACAACACGTGCGTTGTTTTGGCTCCATGATTTTTCATTATGTAAGTGGTTTTATTTTATAAAACATTTATAATTGAACTGTAGAGCATGTCAGACATCTTCATGAACAAAATTTTACGCTGAAACGGCATAAATACTGAACAAATTCAAACAATAAGTTATGTTATCAGAACACCTGTTTTTTAGGTTAAGTACCATATGATCTGTTCTGTGAAAGAATATCATGTCTGTTGATCCCGGTCGCGCCTACATTGAGCTCCTTTATTTGCTGCGGGTAATCCTTTATATTTTATTGTTATTACGTGAATGTAAGCAATGTGAGTAATACCCTAAAATTCAACATCTCAAAATTGAATTGCAGGTGTCCTACATGATGTCACGTTTTCTGACAGAAGATGACCTTCAAGCTGAGGCCGATGCAATTATGAATGCATCAAGTGATGAGGAAACACCTGAAGAACCGTTTCAAGACTCTGGCAGTAGTTGGCATCCATCATCTGAATCGGATTCCAGCGATGAAAATGTAGTTAGTGGTGAGGAGTATAAACATTCTGATGTTAGTAATAGCAATGAAAACGATTTACACAATCCACCAGCCAACGAAAGGCTAGCCACGATCGAAGATATTTCATGTTGGACAGAGATCAACGAACAACCGAAAATTCATGACTACGGGAATTGAAGGTATAAAAGTGAATATTGCGGCCGATTCTTCTGCATCTGAGGTATTTGGGCTTCTGTTTGATGACGCTCTAATCGAGAAAATATGTGATTGGGCTAATCTTCGGGCAATGGAGATTGTGGGAAATGTATTGCAGAAGCATTCTACAATGAACAGGTGGAAGCCACTTTCTTCTGAAGAGTTCCGCCGTTTTATTGGACTTTGCATTCTAATGGGACAAATAAAAATGCCCAGCATCAAGCACTACTGGAATACTAAGCCACTCTATGCCCATCCAGTTTTTGGCAGAGTAATGTCAAGAAACAGATTTGATCAGATTTTGAGGTGCTTGTGTTTTTACAAGAGTGAAGATGAAAAAACATCCCGTTTACACAAAATCGAACAGGTTGTGAACCACGTTAGAGGAAACATACAGTAAGTGTATTATCCCGGCAAAGATATTTCGCTAGATGAAGCTTTATTACTTTGGCGTGGGCGATTGGTATTCCGTCAGTACATTCCAAACAAAAGTGCAAAATACGGGATAAAGTTATATGAACTTTTCACTCCTGATGGTTACATACTTGATTGTCTGGTGTATACTGGAAAAGGAACAGTCGACGGGAATGAAGGTCACGCCCAATCAGTAGTTACGAAACTATGCGAGCCATACCTTGATAAGGGTCACACGTTGTACATGGACAACTACTACAATAGTGTGAAGCTGGCAGAGTTCCTACATAAGCGTAAGACTCATGTGGTAGGAACTCTGAGAAAAAATCGAAAAGGGAACCCCAAGAAAGTTATTTCATGTAAACTGCGCAAAGGAGAAATGACTTTCCAAAGGAAGAGGAATGTCATGGTTTTGAAATGGAAGGATAAGCGTGAAGTCCTTCTTATATCGACCTTACATAAACTGGACGTTGGAGAAGTTGTCGATAAGCGAGGAAAAAAGAAAACGAAGCCAACCGTGGTGATTGACTATAACAGGAATATGTCTGGAGTCGACAGGAGTGACCAGATGTTATCCTATTACACCACTCCCAGGAAAACTGTCAGGTGGTACCTGAAGGTATTTTTCCATTTCGTGGACATATTCCTATGGAATGCAACTCATCTGTACAACAAATTAATTCGGAAAAAGCTGTCGTTCCTTCAGTTTAGAGAGCTTATTGTAATTGACTTCCTAAAACAAGCCCAGGAAAAAGTCAAAACTACCCCAGGGAACCAGCATTATCCAAAAAAACAGGATAAACGCAGAAGATGTAGAGTATGCTCTGCAAACAAAAAGAGATCACAGACTTTCTACATTTGTGAGATTTGTAAGGATAAAGACGGACAAATGATTGGCCTTTGCGTGGACAATTGTTTCCAGGAATACCACGAAGGCTCTAAGGATTAAGTATCCTCTCTAGAGTTTTTCTGGTCTTATGTTTTTCGCCAAAGAATTTGACTGTTTATTATTTTGTTTTTTATTTGTACTTTGATTTTTGCCTGCTTTGTTTTTCACCAAAGAATTTTATTGTTTTTGTTATGTTTTCTGATATTTAGGATTACTCTCTTTGTATTTTGATGCAAATATATTATGTACTTTGCATAGTGTACTCTTTTGCGATGTCTCATATATGAGACACTTGGTCTATTCTTCGCTCGATCACAAGTCAGGTCGTGCCATAGACCGACGTCTCATATATGAGCCAGATCAGAAATGCTCAGAAATTTCTCAGAAAGTGCATTCTTAACCTATAATCACTAAAATATACATGAAACTTGGTTTATAAAATGATAATATCGCAAAATAAAAAGTTAGTCTGTGGCGACACACACATTTTTAACCCGTGGTAGGGAACGTGTTAACAAGGCAAATATCATGAAATTTATCTCATCTGTTTAGAACAATTATACCAACCTACCAAATAAATATACAACTTATTTTCATAGAGCGCGGTGTATTTGAAAAATTACAGTCTCATTACTTCTTACTGTTATTCATTCCATTTAATTGTCATCAAGATTATAGGAATTAAATATACTAAGATTTTGTTCAGCATCCACATATGTCCTTAAAAATGGAAGAGAATTACTTAACTTGGAAATGTAGAAATCTAACAATTCATCCATTGCGTACTAACCTATAATGAGTTAAACGCAAGCACCCACGGGCGTGTCAAAATTTTGATTATGATAGTTAACCTCTTCCAGTCCAGCCGTACTTTCTTAGGAGGCTTGTTCATACCAGAATAACTTTTTTGCAAAAAATAATGATGCATTTAGACACTTCTTAAGAAATAAATTTATACCATATTAACTCAAAAAACGTTAAAACAAAATGGTGGCACGCAGTTAAATATTAATGCTGTACCAGGATAATATCCACCGTTGAGATATTGGTAATATACCACAATATCCACAATAATGTACAGGCTTTAACTTAGCTACCGAATGTTGTCAATAAAAGCAACAGTTGATTTATTTCTAATAATTGAAAACATACAAATAGGTAGTAGAAAAATAAAAAATTCTTATAAAAACAAAATCATCTATTTGTGAAGCTATTGAAAATGTACCAAACTGCATAATCCCGGTTTCTCTGGACACTGAAGGTAAATACTTCTCGTATATTTTCTAACACCTTGTTTCCGACATCTAGCACATGCTTTTCTCAGTGGTCTATTTTTCTCTCCCTTAAACAAATTGGCCATAATGGTGGCCATGTTGGGTGGAGGCCTGGAAGTGGATTGCTTCAATTTATTTGTAGAAACCATGTATCGATAACCTTCACTATATTTCAACAAAACTCCATTGCAGGACAGTTTTATAAAATCGCACACACTAATAGGTGTATCCTCATTGACGTAAACTTATAGTACTTTCAAATTCAAAAGCATATAAAGTGCGAGCTGCAAGGAGAGTTTCATAAAGTAAGTGTCAGTCCTGATAGATAGCATCTACGGCGCCCATAGTTTGATTGTAGAACTCAATGTGGTCTGGTTTTTTGTAATTGAGCTGACTGGCGCCTGGTAGATGACGAATTTTTTCACGAAAACCCGCTGTGTTTGCTTTTTTGTCTCTAAATCTTACTATAAGTTGCATATCTTTACGAATTGAACAGGCTTGACATTGCTCCAATGCAAGTTCTGTCAGTTGCTTGGGAATTCCACGATTATATTTGATTGTTCGTGTCAAATAGGTTTCTTGAGATATCAGAAACTCTGATAGCTCTAGTGAAGTATACCAGTTATCAAGTATAATCACTAGTCCACTATTTAGCATACTTTGGGATAAGTGTACAACTATTCTTTCGGATACTGAAAGTATTTCAGTATCCCGCATATGAGATACCTCAAATGTATCTTTACCTACGTACACCGAAAAATTCCAAGTATAGCAGCGTAAATGAGGGGTACTTGGGCATAATGCAAACATTTTTATTCCAAACATACTCTTTTTCGACTTCATGTATTGACGCAAGTGTAGCGTTCCTTTAAAAAGCATAAAGAGCTCGTCGATAACAAAAAAAGGGCCTCAGTCAACCATATTCATGCAATTTTCTTTTAGCATCGCCATCAAAACCCCAATTCCGGTTGATTGGGTTTCACTGCCTTCTGAGGGCCAAATCGTATAAATTTCAGCATGGAAAGATATCTGTTTCGATTCATTATACCTTTATGAAAAACTTTTGGTCCTGAACGCATAATACCCCAACTGTTATATAGGACAATTTCACCAGTCCTGCCAGGGTGTGAAGAGCGACGGATACGTACATTTCATCTTTTTCAAGCTTACCCCACTGAGCGCCAAAAATGGTCAGAACACTATTCTCATGAAAGTATTTTCCGCTCTTTGATTGGTCCACTCACATAGCTTCCCTACACTATTCTGACTCAAGAAGCACTCGAAGCGATTCACAGGATCTTTGAAATCTTGAAAATCTATCGCAGGATGTAAGTCAAAATCACTGGAAGAGTTAGCGGGGTATCTAGACAATTAATCAGCAAAGGGGTCCAACAAAATTTGTCAGTCATCTGTAACAACGTTATCGATTTCCCGAAATAGTTATTTACAGTTGAGTGCATTAATAGTGGATTTTAAAGTGCGACAGTTTCTCATTAGCTGGAGCACTGTATCCTTAACGCATGAGATGAAACAATTTTTTGGCCGACAACAAATGCGAAAATGAAACATAAATATAATAAAGACGTCTATTTAATTGTGTTAACATCATCGATAAACATAACCAACATTAACAAATTGCTAAAATGTCAAGTTTTACTAACTCCTGTCAATTATCATCACTGTTTAAGTTATCGAGAGATGGCGGTACCTTACAATTTTAACTAAAAATGTAAGAATAACGTTATGAAGTATGAAAACGTAAAAATAAACATGATATTAACATAAGTTTGATAAACATGGCAAGCCAGCTATGATATCTAATTTGATTTTAATACATAGGTATTTAATAAATTAAATATTTTTAAATTGTCTTAAAAATGTAATGGTTATTGTACACTAAAAACACCATCGGTACCGTTAATTACACATATTAAATTATTGTAATGCTGTAGTAACTTAACATATTTAATTGCTAAAGCGCTTAGTTCAAGGTCTAGGAAAGAGCACAGCGAAATACCTATACATATCAATAGTTAAAATTAAGAGGTAGCTTTATGCCAACAAGTTCAGGCTGTTACATTAATTATTTTTCTGGGCACACCACAAAAATTAAAATCGTTTGTGAACATAAGTATGCAGGGTGTCCTGTAAAGAATAGGCCATAGTTCACAGTTAGGTGAACTTACTATAGCCCAATTCTGCTTCCTTAAAAGGTTGTGGCCCTTCAAAGATGCATTTTTTGTTTCATTTTTTTCGATAGCTGTCTCATTTTTTGAGATACTTTGTCTAATCTTGGTAGAGGGAAGTTTTTCTGGTAGACAAACATGAATATCTATTTACTTTCAACGTAAAATATAGAGGGCGCCACCAACACCTTACTCATGTTTCTGGTTTCCGCTGTATTTTTCTTTGTGGATAAAGATTTTGTAAAACTTGTTAACATTTCTGAAAGATCATTTTATTTTCTTTAAAAAAGGTACCCTAAAGGTACTCTAAAGCGGAACCATTTAGCGATATACAAGTAGAATTGGACTAAGGTAAGTTGGCCTAAATGGGAAACTATTTCTGAGCTATGGCCCATTCTTTAAGGGACACTCTGTATATAAGTTTATATTTCAATTTCTTAAATTTTGTGTCGGAACGTTTCACGTTGCAGAATTTTTTCCCTATTTGAACACTACACTTACTATGTGTGTTGGTAATACTATTCAGATAGGTTGGCGTTTAATAACACTTTTAACCGACTGTTTCACACCCAACGAAGACTAAATATCTGTTAACATATGTGCTTATAAAGTACATTACTAACTTAGACATTCTGCTTTTCGCGTTGCCATTAGTACACTTTATATCCGTAATCATAGTGAGCATAACCAGCTGTATCATGTTCCCAATTGCCACTACTTATTTTGTAACGTGTCAACTTAGTGGCTTTATATTCTGTTAAAATTGAAGAATTTCTTATGCATGTTGGTAGGCAACACTTTGAATGGGTACGAACTGAGAAATATGACAACATTGCGCGAAATAATTCAGGTGAATGCACTAATTTCAAAATTTAGAAAAATTATAAGATTTTATTGGTTAAATGTATCAGGTGAGAAAATTTCTTTCTGTAATTTTCATAAATCTTATTTGATAAAGTTACATACAGCTTGACGCTGGTTTTTGCAATTTCAACATTTGACAAAAATTATACTAAGTAACTTAGTTTTCGTTTTATAAGGTTATAAAGCTTCTTAACAAACAAATGCTTCTCGTCTTGACGGGAGGTTCTTACTTTGGTTTTGGTTTTTGGTCCTTTCGTATCTCCTTCAGGTTAATACATGAGATACTCCCTTACACCCGGACGTATGAATACATGGTTAGCAGTTCTTCCTAACTACCGAATGATGAACGAGGGTTTACGACAGCCGGCTGAAAGATAACTCGAGGTGTGACTTCAAAATCGTCTTGATTTTCTCTAAGAGGGCATTAAATTTAAGTCAAGTAAGACACTGGAGTACTACTATATACTAACAGCTTATTGGTGTCATTAATTTTTGATTAATTCATAACGGAGCCCTGGATATAATGACAATCGTTTGAATTCAATTTCGAAATCCTTTAAACGAATTCCTGCTGCTAACGTAGCACTGTTTTCCTAGTGGTGTGTGTTCTACATACAGTGAATTTTGAGATTGATATTTGTCACACCTAACGAGGTTATGTATCGTAAATGTTTAATTAAGATTCAGTAATAATTAACACCATTCATACATACTGAGGTGCTCGCTTTTACCGTTACTAAATTAGCTTCACCGGTACACTATTTTGAGGTGCATTGATTATTAAAATTTTAAGTGCATTATAAACAGCTGTAACATTCTGTACATGTTTGCCTTGAATTTGCTTCTTATTTGGATTGGGAACTATGTACTCCTGTAATTTGACAATGGTTTATATTGGGTGATCCACGTTATACTTTAATATTTTTGCTTTTGTAAAGCAAATGCTTTATATTGGGTGATCCAGGTTACAATTTAATATTTGCTGAACAATTTACATGTTTGATTTATGATTTGTGTTTTTCACTTGCTGTATACTAATATTTAAGTTTTATTGGTACGTTCTAACAACCGCTAGCATAAATGAGGAAGCTATTAATTGTTCACAAACGAATATTTTAATCTTCAACTGCAAAATTTTAATTTTAGGTTTATAGTTTTACTATGCAATTATCTGGGTTCACATTTATGATTTCAATTTTTGCTTGAAACAGTAGTAACAGACTACCATTTCTTTGTGTTGCTTGAAAACCCATGCTTTACTTCATTCATTCCTGTTAATTACTTTCAAATTTTTTTCTTGTTTGAGAAAAATGCAATTTCTGACATCTGGCTGATATATTTCGGTTATTTACATCTGAGTCATGTTATGTTTCGGATGAGTTAAAACCGATACGCAATTTATAAGGAGAGCTCTTCCTAGAACTATTGTCTTATTTATTTTGCTTTTATTTTGTGTTGTGTATTTCATTTCTAGGATCAACGCTGGACGTTGAACAGTGCATAAAAGGTTTTGTTTATTAGTCAAATCATTGTGGATATATAAAAAGTCTCGGTTTGTCTGCTAAATAGTAGCTATCCCGATTTACGATGCCAGTTGTTTTAATAGTATTATTCATCATTGTAGCCAATACATTTTTATATCTATGCTATTGTGACTTTATAGAAATTGTGTTAACCATATTTGGTGTATATTCAAGGTTGAGTTTATTATTATTAGGTTTATATCATTATATGCAAGGATTCAACACATTTGTGTTAAACTACCTGTAGTTGTTTTCTTTATTACTGTGATTTAGAAATTAAATCCTAACCGGGCCTATTATCTTCTTGCATTATTTTTTTAACTGTAGCGTACCTCTCATTGTGTCGTAGCCCTTTTCGTGGTCTATGGACGATATAAATGTAAATCATGTGGTCTCCCTTTGAAAATTGTATGTGCATCTACGCCAGAAACACGCCAACGCTCCTAGTGCCTAACCGACCGACTGAGCTTCCGGTCATTATCCCTACTAGCTGTTACGGCACACGTTTTATTTTTGTTACGACGATACCTGTGTCCATGTAACAATTTCGAACTAAAATCTGAATGATGTATTTGAAATTTTGACATAACCGGAACAAAACTACGTTCATGTGTTACATAAGTAATCATTTTCATGGCCTATTAACCCTACCCCTTATTAGCACATCTTCTTACCGTTTTAATTTTTTGTTACAAATTTTCTTTCACTACAATAGACATTACACATAGGTTTTAAAACGTCTGCGCGTTATTAATTTGAAAAAAAAACAATTCCATAATATAACTTTTAAACATAATAAAACTTGAATTGCGTGAACTAAAGACATTCTCTCCTGTGAAAACTTAAACTACTAGAAAAATAATATGGCTGAAACAACTTAAAGCTTTCCTTTTATGATTAGATACTTATGTTCGAAACTTCTTAAGAATATTTTTCAATTTTCTTTTTGTATTACAATTTAATAACGCAATATTCTTTTCTTTCTAGATTTTTTCAAGTTTTGTATTTAAAATTAAAATGAGATTTGTAAAGCCAAACTTTTCTGAAATGGATAATTAATTATACAAGACATAAACTATGAACAGCGTATACTCTAAGACAGGGTAAATACAAAATTTCGGTTGCCCTAAAAGACATGACTGTTGCGTTTTGACTTTTGAATACTGAGGTACGATTTGGACAAGCGTTCGTTAAGATTAAAAAAAAATGAGAGTTTGTATTATAGTAAAGTTGCTGTATTAATATTTAGCATTAGTTCATATTTAATATTCTTCGTACAGGAATGACGAACGTACACGTACTTAATTTTTATTTTAATTTACAGCATGTTACGAAATATTAACCATCATTATTTAACTAGAGAGGTAACTATACACAGCGAGGTAAACGCAGAGGCATGAGAATGGGATTCATTCTATTGGCAAAAATAGAGACGTAGGAATATGGCTTAATACCTTTTCCAAAATCGGTTGAACTGGACCAGACTTGGTTGTACAAGTCGACCAAGTTATAGCATGAGCTGTGAAATCCGCAAACAGAACGTTTCACCTAAACTATAAAGAAGGGAAATAAAAACGCAACGTGTTTGGCAAATGTTTCGCCAAGGACAAGAAGCCATGAAGTGTGCGTGTGCGTGTGCGTGTGCGTGTACGTGTGTGTGAATGCGCGTGTGTGTGCAGATACGGGTG
>JARFJB010002121.1:3635000-3637500 GCA_036346205.1 Vesta saturnalis
GTATGTGCGTGTTGTGCGTGTGTGTGTGTGTGTGTGTGGTGTGTGTGTGCGTGTGTGCTGTGTGTGCGTGTGTGCGTGTGTGCGTGTGTGCGTGTGTGCGTGTGTGTCGTGTGCTGTGTGTGTGTGTCGTGTGTGCTGTGCGTTGTGTGTCGTGTGCGTTGTGCTGTGTGCGTGTGTCGTGTACGTGTGTGTCGTGTGTGCGTGTGTGCGTGTGTGTCGTGTGCGTGTGCGTGTGCGTGTCGTGTGTGCGTGTGTGCGTGTGTGCGGTGTGCGTGTGTGTGCGTTGTGCGTGTGCGTGTGTGTGTGCGTGTGTGCGTCTGTGCGTGTGTGTGTGCGTTGTGCGTTGCGCGTATGCATGTGTGTGTGTGTGTGTGTGTGCGTGTGCGTGTTCTGTGCGTGTGTGCGTGTGGCGTGTGCGTGTGTGCGTGTGTGCGTGTTTGCGTGTGTGCGGTGTGTGCGTGTGGTGTGTGTGTGCGTGTGCGTGTGTGCGTGTGTGCGTTTGTGCGTGTATGCGTGTGTATGTGCGTTTGTGCGTGTATGCGTGTGTATGTGCGTTGTGCGTGTATGCGTGTGTGTGATGTGTGTGGTGTGTGTGTGTGCGTGTGTGTGCGTGTTGTGTCGTTGCGTGTGTTGCGTGTGTGCGTGTGCGTGTGTGCGTGTGTGCGTGTGTGCGTGTGCGTGTGTGCGTGTGTGCGTGTGCGTGTGCGTTGTGCGTGTGCGTGTGTGCGTGTGTGCGTTGTGCTGTGTGCGTGTGTGCGTTGTGCGTGTGTGCGTGTTTGCGTGTGCGTCTGTGCATGTGTGACGTGTGTGCGTGTGTGCGTGTGTGCGTGTGTGCGGTGTGCGTGTGTCCGTGTGCGTGTGTGCGTGTGTGCGTTCTTGTGCGTGTATGCGTGTGTATGTGCTGTTTGTGCGTGTTGCGTGTGTGCGTGTGTGTGCTGTGTGTGTCGTCGTGTGCGTGTTGCGTGTGTGTGTGTGCGTGGTGCGTGTGTGCGTGTGCGTGTGCGCGTGTGTGCGTGTGTGCGTGTGTGCGTATGGGGGTGTGTGCGTTTGTGCGTGTATGCGTGTGTATGTGCGTGTGTGCGTTTTGGTGTGTGTGTATGTCGTTTGTGCGTGTATGTGTGATGTGGTTGTGTGTGTTGTGTGTGTGTGTGTGTGTGTGTGTGTGTGTGTGTGTGTGTGTGTGTGTGCGAGTGCGTGTGTGCGTGTGTGCGTGTGTGCGTGTGTGCGTGTGTGCGTGTGTGCGTGTGTCGTGTGTGTGCGTGTGCGTGTCGTGTGTGCTGTCGTGTGTGCGTGTGTGCTTTTGTGCGTGTATGCGTGTGTGCATGTGTGCGTGTGTACGTATGTGCGTGTATGCGTGTGTGCATGTGCGCGTGTGTGCGTGTGCGTGTGTGCCTGTGTGCGTGTGTGCGTGTGTGCGTATGTGCGTGTTTGCGTGTGTGCGTGTGTACGTGTGTGCGTGTGTGCGTGTGTGCGTGTCTGCGTGTGTGAGTGTGTGAGTGTGTGCGTGTGTGACCGTGTGCGTGTGTGCATGTTTGCGAGTGTGCGCGTGTGAATATGTGCGTGTGTGCGTGTGTACGTGTGTGCGTGTGTGCGTGTGTGCGTGTGTGATTTAAACGAATCACAGGAAGCAGGTACTTAATACGAGATTGTTTTCAATTCTTTTAGTAAGGATTAACTTGATGTAACATTTTCTGAAGTTGTTCAACTAAGCCTGGTTTAACATCTGGAAAATTGGAGCACTTAAAATTCACTTCGCTATTATCTTCACCCACGAAATAAATCTGCAAAAATTTTGATTCTTCATATGATGACGGCAGCAAACTTCCAATTAAGTGGTATACTTGTCTTTGTACGTTAAAAGATGGCATAAATCCTGTGGATGTCGTTTGCTTCCCACCAATAGAAGTCATTTGGAAGAAACTGTTATTTTTACGAGATTCATAAAACGGCTATGATTACGTGAACTGTATAATAAATCAGGTAGACGTTCATAGAGCTTAAGTTGGACTTTTTCTGCATCACAACACATTCCAGGTGTTTCTTTCTTCCACTTTAAGGCTTTGCACCACTTACAGTCGTGTATCATAGTTCCCAAAGCAATCGTTTTGTCGTCTACATACGTAATATTGAGGTCATATTTCACACCTGATTTTTCTTTGGTGGTACATGGTCGTGCACGTCTAGCCATTCGCTGTCCTTCATTTCTCTGTTCATATCGAGATTGTGTTATTCGGTGCTGTTCAGGGTGCGTGTGCTGATAATTACCAACTGTTTCTCTATGTACTTCTGAGTGAGTCAGTTGGTACTGAGGTGCAGCTTGCCTATGTACTTCAGGGTGTGTCCGATGATGTTTATCTGAACCTTTGCGTTGTGCTGAAGGTTTTTTTTTGTTTATATTTCTTTAATGTGTTTTTAAGATGCATTTTTCTAGCTACGCCAGTAAATCTAGCCCCACGTTCTTTAATGGAAGAGGCTCCCCATAACTGATAGAGGTGAGTCT